>JANVCH010067665.1:0-17179 GCA_025505405.1 Epizoanthus rinbou | reverse complement strand
TAGTATTGTATTTGTGTACACTAGATACTGGTGTGAAGAATTCTTGGAAGACAGGTGGTAAATTGTTTTCATGGAAGTCATACATCAATAGAGCATTGTTTAGATATATTAAGTCACAAAATTTGAGAATCTCCAGGTGACTAAAATGTGGACTAGTATGTGCTCTAAACTCAGAGAAACTAATTAATCGAATTGCTTTCTTTTGGAGAATATTAAGAGGTTTGAGGGTAGTTGCACAAGTGTTACCCCAGGTTGTTACAGCATAAGTTAAATATGGATAAATTAATGTATAGTACAGCTGTAGTAGTGTTGGTGTGGGTACATAATGTCGAATTTTTGCTATTATGCCAACACTACGTTTATTTTCTTGGTGTGAGTGGTATTTCCAAGTAAGGTGAGAATCAATATGTACTCCAAGATATCTGATGCTTTTTACTTGCTTCAATTGTTTGCCATCAATGTTTAGACTGACATGGTAATTTGTCACTTTTTGACGTGGGTGGAAAATAATGAAATTTGTTTTGTCAATATTTAGTGATAGCTTATTTGCAAGAAGCCATAGAGAAACACGCTTAAGATTTTCATTTACGAGAGATTCTAGTACATGTAGACTACTATTGGCACAGAACAGATTTGTATCATCAGCAAAGATAAGGAAGTCAAAATAAGAGCAACAATTAATAAAGTCATTAATATATAAAAGAAATGCATTTAAGATAAACACAGTATAAACTATCAGCTAAATGTGCACAATATACAATTCTCGGAATCACAATCTCATTGGCTAACGAAACAATAGGAGACAGCATTAACCAATCGCGGATCGGCTATGCTAACTATTGGCGGGAAAGCACGTTGGCACTTGTTCATAAGATGGCAACTCGCTTTTCAGTGGCGGATTCATTGTGTTGTATATTCAATATTTACGAAACAAGACAAGAAATTATTGTTGTTCTGAAAGTTTTGGTGTGTGTCGTTTTAGGGAAGTAAGTTATTAAATATTTACATAATAATAATAAATAATAAACCTTTATTTATATAGCGCCTATTCAATAATTGCCCTAAGCGCTTTACACTATAGGATACATCATATATATTCGATTGCAATTTGGAATAAATATGCACTCATGACATTTTCAAAGTCCGCAAACTGCACTCGCCCTTTTATCTTTGAAAACTTCAGTCGAAACTATGTGATTACACATACATATACAAATGAAGTGCACTGAGGCTAAAGCATGACTCAAATACATCTAGAAACACATGTTGACTACTTGACTGTTTAAGTTGAGTTTAACGTAGGCTGCATTCATTATGTATACTGCAGCTGGGGAGAGGATAAATTGGCAATGTTCTAGAAAATCCAAAAGTGAATAGAGTCTGTCCAAACGTGAATCCCCTTTAATCGTGTTATCAAAAAAGAGATATCACGAAAAACCTGACCCCTTTGTGTCACATATAATAAATGCAGCATTATTAATCACTGTTATTTTCTGAAGGAATTATTTTCTCTATTTTAATATGCAATAGTCATTTAATAAGGAGCTTGGACGATAGCGTGGTAAGTTTTGTAAAAAGAAAAAACAAAATAATTTTCAGTAATATCAGAACTTCCTTGTCATACATAAACAAACTTTTTTTGTTCTTCCTACAGCTGTAAATAATGAATCTGAAGTTCACCAGATCAATTAAAATCATCATAGCCAAATTGAAATTGTCATGTGCAAATCTTAAATTGACACGGTCAAATTGAAATTGCCTGGAACCAAACAAATATTGTATCTCGTTTTCCAAGTTTATCGTAATAGAAAAACATGCAATGAGAATAAAAACGCGGCTCGGAGAATCGGAGAATCTCAGATATCGTTGGTGTGCACAAGTGTCAAAAGATAAAAAGCTGATTAAAAAATAGTTTTTATACCAAAATACAGAAACAAAAACTGTCAATAAAGTTGCAATCAAACTAAATGACATAATTGTAGTGTCAATTTCTAAACAGAACCAATTAAGATTACAAACCTTGTTCGCGTCACGTCCATCTTACCCGTCTCGACCTGACATGAACGAAATAATATAAACTCAGAACCTGACAAAGATTGCAAAAATATTAAAATATCTTATAAATTGTTGCTGCACGTACATAGCTAAGTAATATGAGAAACAATACAAGTTAACCTTCCGTCACGCGTTCCAATAACAAGGTTTCCTCTCACCATCACTTGCGCAGGTCCCACAATCTGAAAGCAGTACATAATCAGAAAGTGCGGTCATTGTGCGGTTTGTTCTCTTCGAGTAAAGTACACAACTCACAAGAAAACTTTGAAATCAGTGCTTATAATCCTACCCATGGCGTGTTATTATTATTGTCAAGATCACAGGCGCCAACGGGGGGAGGGTAAATAAGAGCAAAAGTGAAGAAATATTCAATACACAAAATAAGAGCAAATGTATGGATAAATTAAAATTGTTCGAATTCAGACTCGGACGAGACATTTTACTACTTAAAGTTTTGCATTTATGTTAAGAGTTGTGATATGTAACACATATCTCATTTTCTGAGTATGAATTGAAAGAAGTGTTTATAGGTCGTACGGTAAAAGATCCTAATTCCTCTTGGTACCTCACTGTAAAGCTAAGCCAACAACAGCAACAAATAAAGCTCTACCAAAAACATGAACGTGGTCCACGAACCGTTATATATCATCTTATGACAACGTTGATCCTAAAACCGGCCATAATTTAAGAACTTGTGCCTTTACGGGCAACGAACTAGCAGTGTTTGACTGAATCTATAAATCCGGCATAGTTTTTAGTGTATCCTTCTAAATAAACGTCAATGTTATTTCTACAGTTTCGGTGGAAAAGATCTATTCAACGAGCTGATTACAGTGGCTGTGGTACTTGAATCCACGGGTATACTAAAACTACTGTTCATGGAAATTGCTTTAATACTGAGCAAGTGTGCCTGGTTGCTCTCTGGTAAGGAGATCTTTGAGTTCCTTCATAACTTTCTTCAGTGGCATGATTAATGCCCCTCTATCTGCTATACCAGTCGCCATTCTGCGGTTGTGCAACTTTTGGCCCTTCTTTACAGCCTTCTCTATAAGTCGCTTTAACTCCACGAGGGTTTTTCTGTGAGTCGTCATGTGAAGATCGACATCGTTGATACTTTCCACAACGGCGGCTAATTCACTGCTGTGATCAAAGGACGATATCGCAGTAATCGTAGATGCAACACCAACTGATGCTGTGAGCTGTGGACAAGCCAAAGCAACAAGCTGCAAACAGAGATAGAACGTAGTGGTCCCAACAACAACACCACTAGAAATCTTGACATAATGATTGTCAGTTGGCACTGCGCGAGCTGTAAAAGCGCCGGCACTAGCCCCTGTAAGTATTGCACTGACCAACCCTACATTCGCCATCTTGAAAATATCAGCAGCCGCAGCGCCAAGTGTTCCTAGTTCCGTCACAGTAGAACAAACACCCAAGTCCCACGTATCTTTCTCTTGCTGTTTGTTCTTGTCTGCTGCTTTTTTCAACTTATCCTGTACCCTGTTATACGATTCCAAGGAGTCATCAAATCTCCTGGTCAAATCTTCTATTCCCTCGACTGTATCTTCGAGAAATTCTTCATAGTTATCGTCCCTCAAATTTTCAATGCTCTCCAGAGTTTCGTCTGCAAAATCTACGACATCTTTGATGTAAGCGTCTAGGCGATCATCAGTTCGGCGAAATTCGTTTGCAGCTTCTCTCATATCATTGTATAGTTGTTGGGTTTCGCTACCACGGGGACGGAGAATCTGAAGAAACTTTTCTAGTTTGGCAGTGGCCCCGCCAAACGCTCTTAGGGCGTTAATATCTTCAATCAGTTGCTGATAAATGTTGATTTCACAATTTTGGATAGACACAGCGGTAGCCATTTTTGCCTGCTGTCGTTGTTCGAAGATACAATGAAGACAACTGCAAACTGCTTCATAAGCAGTCTTCAGCAATAAATAATTACAGTGCGACTACAGAAACCGGGGTCACTTGGAACAAACAAACTGCAAAACTATCCAATGAGAATGAGCGGTTGCCATGGTTTGTCTGGAATCAAAACCGCAAACTCCAATTGTATTGTTTAAAACTCGTATTGTGGTTGGCTAGTCTTCCGCAAGTGACCCCGGTTTCTGTAGTCACACTGTAATTGCATGGAGTAACAGTAAGGAGAATTTAAACTTTCATATCATTCCATATACAGTAATTGAACCTACTTCTAAGCCCTGGACTTACATAAGTTGTAGCGGGTTTGATGGCTTTAGCACAATCCTAGTTCACAGAGAACAATCAATAAAGACTGTGCCGAGCTTAAGCTTGAAATGCTCTGAAACCATTTCAAGAACAAGAGAAACATGCAAGACGTGCTCAAACTAACTGGTTGGAATTAAGCGCTTTTTAAAGCTTTAATATGGGGCCGAGGAGGGCAACTGGTCACTTTATATCTGCAAAGGATGGGAGAGGAGGGATGCAGGGCTTGGAAGTTAGGGGTTCTTATATCCAGGAGTGTACGAGTAAAAGGTCCTGAGATTTTTTGAGGCATTTCATTCAGTATAAAGTGTGAATTCACCTTCTTTAACAGAGTAGTAATTGTAATTTCTCCTTAATTAACACCTTACTAAGTGCCTAATAAAAGATATGACGAGTGATGTGAAACCGAAACTGCTTCGCTAGCAACAAAAATATCACAGTTCTGATTTGCTGAGAGCTCGTCACGCGTTTGTAGAGCCTCCTGAAGGGAAACTTCAAGCGTTTACGTGTTTTCCATGGAGTCATTGTAAACGATTCCTATTTTTTTCCTTTATGATTACTGAGCAAGTAATCAATTGGTTCCTCGTGCAATTTCGGAGTAAATTATCACTCGTAAATTTTTCAAATACCACAAATTGAACTCGCTTACGCTCGATTAATTTTGATAGTCTTTAAATAATTTATTCCATTCGACATCGATAATTGACAGAAAGAAGATATTGTTTTTTAGACACCTTATTCAGTTATTGGTCGTGCTTTGGTGGTATCAGTACCACGCTATTGAAAGACAAAAGAGGCCGATTCGAAAACGAAACTGCTTCGTTGGCACATGTTGGCAGTTGGCTGTTGGCTGTTGGCAATTTGAAATACAGTCAGCAGCTGCGAGTTTGCTTTGAGTCACAGCTGAACGTGCTAGCGGGTGAATACATGTTGGTGAACCAAGTGATCTTTCGATTTATTCAGTTTATCAATTTGCATGTGCCATAATGTGGCAAAAATAGATACTAGATACAGCTTTTACACATTTTATATAATCAAGCGGTAACATATAATAATGGATTTTTCAATACCCGAAGGATCGGAACTTTCGACTTCTCTGTGTAAAATCCAAGCTCAACTGGCTTCGTTAGTTAGAATTGTTGATGATGTTGCACAGAGGATTTTCCGTCCATTTGGTCATGATACTACGCATTCATTATGCTCGGAACTGCAAACTGCTGCTGTGGCCTTTAAACAAACCCAGAAATGTCTCCGTCGCTATGACGAAAACGTCAAAGATTTCGCCAAACAAACTCTAGATGATATTCGTGACCGTGGAAGCCTAGGCATCCATTCTGTGCAGATAACGCGTCTTCGCCATCTCCAGGAAGGCTTTCAAAATGTTCTCGAGTCCTTCAATAAAGTCTTGGACGTACTGGTCGACGTAAAAGCTCGGGCTTGTCATGGGAAAAAGGATGCTACAGTATCAGCTGTGTGCCACGTTGGTCAGATACTTGGACCTGCGTCTGTACGAAGCATGGGAATTCTTCTAAAGTTTGGCGGCCCAGTGACAGCTGGTATAGCTACAGGGTTTCAGGTGGCAGATCAACTTCCCACTGATTCAATGCGGATGGTGAAGACTCTCTCTGGAATGGCAGCAGGAGCGCTCACTACATACCTATATCTTCAGTTTCCAGGCCTTCATGTAGGTTTCCGGGTCCTACCAAGTATTGTCAGCGCATCCGCCTCAGCTTTATCCATAAAATGGCGTTCAGATTTCCAGGAAATCGTGGAGCAAGTCGATAAGGTCCAAAATAAGCTCGATGAGCACAAGAAGGCACTTCGTGAAATGTGCCGACTCACAGAAAGAGCTGCTAGGGAGCTAGAGAAACTGTCTGAATCAGAACGTTTTACACGGAGGAGATTGAAAAGTGTTGAAAAATCAATGGAAAAACTCCTTCATTGAACTTTCTCGCTCCATTTCAAACGGCAATAATTTAGCTGAATGTGGTTTGCATCGGCAAAAATGAACGAGTGACCAAATATGTAGTGTAGTATACCGTTATTGTAGCTGAAAAGTGATTTAAAGTTAAAAATCTCGTGAAATAATAGAGAACAGCAAAAAACTATACTTTTCTTCCCTGGAAACTGAACACCTGGAAAACTGTTGCAATTTTATCACGAATCCTGTCGAGGAGTATAAAATGTAAATGGTTTAAGATAAAACGTATTCTTGGTTTGCACGTGCCGTCATAAAACTCTTAAATCTAAAATATTGATATTGCAAAACTCTGTTTGTTATATGTTTTAGAACTCTGTTGTATAAGTATTGATATTCATAAATAAGGGTTTGGTACTCCTTACTTATGCTGTGGGGAATATAGCTGCAAAGGCAGAAACACTCGAAGACAGTGAGTATCAAAGCGAGAGTTTACTTTTAATTGGACTGGATAACTGCATGATTGTAAGATGTTAGAAAAAGATCTATCAAGTATTTCATATTGAACTTCTAACACAAATCTCTAAACATATTTTATAATAAGCCTGCGGTCAAGGTTTGACCTCGCGACCATCTAAACGGGTTTAAGATACTTATTACCGTTACCTAGTGGCTTTTCTATATTATTTTTCATTAGCTGCAATGAGCTAGGCGTGACCTTTCAACAAAAATATTTTGCAGAACCAAAGAGTGCCGTTAGTGTAACTGACCCTAACCTCTACTAGCAGGTTGCCCCTTGTTTAATTTATTTTTTTACTCTAATATAACCTCGGCGAATTTTTAACTTTAAATTTAAAATACTTCCTAAAGATAATTAATTTTATAGTATAATTATATTAGTTATCGAAGTTTAGTCACTTACTTACTTACACAATGTACATGCTTTATTTAATTCCTGCTCAATCTTTATTTGCACGAAACCTCTGTGATACCGATGCAGTGCTATACCAACTGAGTTATGAAGCCGCATATGTTGGGAGCAGGTGCAGCAGAAACCCACTTAGTAACACGTTTGTTTTAAATGAACACACAGCTGTCCCACTTTTATAAGGCCCGCGCATATTGTTTCGGTTACAGGTAACACAGGTTAGGGTTAGATTTAGTGTTAGGTTTAGGGTTACCTTTAGTTAACGACATCGTTGACATATATCTTCATTTATCTATATATATTTTATTCCAACTATTATTTAGTCTAGAGAAAATTGTCGTAACTCAGTAGCAGGACCTTAAAACTGAAATATTATGTAAACCACTTAGAACATTCCCTGTATAACTGCTATACAGGTTTGATATATTATTCTATTACAACACGTACAATAAATCGAATTAATACTAATATTATAGCTATCTATTTCTTCCTTAACATTTTTTTGGTTACTACGATAAAGTAAGGTAGGAAGAAGATAGTTCGTTATGAGAATACTGTATTTGTCTAGTCCCAATCGTCCGTAGTAGGCGATATCTTTCGTAATATCCTTTTGATTTGTTCCACAAGTTCCTCTTCTTTGTGATGTTGTAGTAATTCATCGTAGGTGAGGCAGTTGTCGTACAGTGCCCGGGAGACTACGTCATAAAATGATATTGGCTGGCGGTGCCCCGACAGTTGAAGGAAGGGAGTACTGTCAGGGATGCATCTGTTGTGCGTCTGTTCTTGCGCCGATGCTTTTATGCGGTATTGGTAGTAATTGTCCCAATTAGATGAGACGAGATCAGCATGGGCGAGGAAGAGATGCGGGTTGAGAGCTGCGATTGCATCACAGAGCAAGCGTGCCATTCGTGTGTATCCCGCTCTGTGTAGGTGGTGTGTGATTTTGAACATGTGATGTGTTCTCCAGTCTTGCGTATGGCGTATTCTGAAGGTTTTCAGGAAGTGGTGGTGGAGAAAGTCGGCAGGGGTGCGAAGGAAGTCGCAAAGTAAAACGAAGTTCAGAACATCATGCTTGTCCCAGTCCAGGGATCCGTCGCCGGTCAAGATATTTAAAAAAACGGACAATGATTCACCAAACGAATCCAGATTGAGGCAGAGAATGTTCGTCGGGCGGTCTACCTGACATAACGAACAGTAACGAAGGGGGCTGTCCAGGCGTAAGCGAAGGTAAAGGCTTGATATCCGCAGTAACAGAGAAGATTGAAAGGTGATGGCCAGGTTAACACAAGGGGACTGTACTAGTACCTTCATCTTGGTTAAGTGGCTTGCTGCACTGCTCGCACTGGTTTTTTGGTTTCCTATTACACAGTCTACGGCCGTGGTCTCCTTTAGACCTGGGGCTGAGTTCCAGGCTGAGTACCAGGCCTCTGGTAAGTTTACGAAATAGCTAGATTTTGGCGTTTCTCTCTGAAATTGATGCTTCTGTTACCAAACAGATTTTAGATATTTCTTGGGGAATGAACTCGCTTGGCGAATAACCACGACTCAGTTTGGCTTGTAGAAGTTTATTGATAGACGTGAATTCTGCGCGTCACTGGCGTACGACAGAATAAGAGTGAAGAGTGTTCTCAGGAGTTACGGCTTATATTGATTCGCCCGCTTACCCACAATCCCTTGCGTGGTTCCATGGCAACTAGCTTACTGTTCAGCTGATTAAATAAACATACGCGTCGCATGGACGACTTTGAGTAAGATTTACATAAGGTTCCATGACTCGGAACAAGTTCAGATTTTGGCAGAGGAAACCTTATTATTTTGTTTGTCCAATTCTGAATTAAGTTTCTACTTTCGACATTTGGTTGATCGAAATTTCGTCAGACAAAGTTTCCCTTTGTTATTGGCGCGCGTCGGTTTTGACTTAGCTGAGCGCGTCCTTTCGGTTCTGTTCGACCACGCAAAAGTTTATCGGGAAACGGGGTTCAAAGTACGGCGTTAATATTGTTTGTGCACTAATCCCACAGAGAATAGATCCAACGTGATTAACTTCTTTCTTTTGTCCCCTACCGTGGGAAAATTAATCATTTCTGCTAGATCTATTCCCTGTTCGACTAGAATACAAAGGACTTCTAAACGTACTTGATTAACCTTACTTATTACAAGCATAGCTGTGCGCCAGCTAACTTTCAGTGTTCAGTGTTCTTGTCTCGATCTCCTGTCATTTCAGTTCTTCTTGATTTGGAGCTTACACTTATTGTTTTGAGATAACTTTACGGTATTGTTGTAGATGTTTATGGAAGAAGTAATTACAAATTTATTTCTAGTTTCAGCTAATCTCTTTGTTTTTTGATTCTCTTTCATCGGAGGTTTTTGTTAAGCCTGTTAATTAATTGCTTTGTTTACTAATATTTCTTTCAGTCGGTTTCTCAGCGCAAAGTTGTTTCACCGCACGTGTAAACACAATAGCTGCGAAAAGTAAATTATTCTTGTACATGATTTTATTCGTAACTAGTTTCTTGGTTTAAAGTAATTTTTGAGAAAATGGTTCTCTACAGATATCCCCCCCCCTTTCAAGAGTCGAGTCCCTTCGAATACAAGCCAAATATTTTATAGTGCTAAAAGTGAATTTGTGCAATTTTGCCCAATGTTTAAAAGTGCGGTAAAATGTAAAACGAGTACAATAGTAATGTAGTAATTATTTAATTAAAAGGCTGTGAAGTCACGACCAGGGATGACTATGCGTTAATCCCGAATTGATTATTGTTAACATTCAGAAATGTAAAATTCCATTAATAAGGTGCATATAGTGAAATGTATTTTTGTTTATTTTTTTGACGGTTTTGTTTTGTTTTTGGTTGTTCTGGCGTAGTTTTATTAATTTTTTTTGTAGTGCTTGAAATTGTCTCATAATAATTATCGATAAAGTGTAGTGCTATAATATTAATAGTATCGATCAAGTTTGTAATAACGTAATGTAAGGTTATTCCCTTATCGTAAATAGGTTGTTGTGAAACTGCGTTTTCGTTAAATGAAAACACAGCTTCGAAAAGGTGAGAATGAAAATGCAGCATATCTGTTTACCAGAAGACGAGCTTTCGCTTCTCGGTAAAGTAGCACGGCCCAGAAGATATCATTAAGCCAAATAGCATCAATTGTTTCTTTTTAGTGGTCGTCTGGGGGTGTATTGGTGAAAACCACGTCCCTTACCGGTCTGCTAGTCAGAGTAGGGGGTGGCTCCCACCAAGACGTTGCCGTGGAGGTATTGAAAACCCGCCTTCTAGTTTCTATTAATAATAAGTATTCATCGAATGAGGTGGCTTGAACTAAGTCGTTAAAATAAACAAATGAGCGAGGATTATTTAAAGCTAATAGGTCGGAGAGATAAAAAGCAACATCGCGATAACCAAAAGAATACAACTGAAAAATTGTAGATAAGTAATTGATGCGGTCGTAAAATAAAGTAGACCCGAACGAGGTTGCGTTTCTAAAGAAAGATAAAACAAAAACAGTGTTGATATTATAATAATTAAATAAAGTTACTAAGTCCAACACAGGCAATTTGGGAGTCCACGTATACCGGTGTCCGTCCAGGATGGTTGCAAACGTTTCCATTGATGAAGGTGCGATGTTCAGGGAACATCAGCGGGTGTTTGGTGAGTGTATTGTTCCGCATACGGAACAGTCTACCTTTTCATATGTCGGTGGCGCTCTGAAGTGCGATATGGCCAGAAAGCATTGGAGGGTCAGTTGAAGGCTCCTCGAGAAGTGTTGACGCGGCAGTGTGAGGTGTACGGTCATCTTGACAGGCCGGACACGTCTTTTTGGGAGACCTAAAGAAACTGCGTGTGAGATAGAAGATTATGGCAGTCAGTGACAGGTTAACGAGTACCAGGCCCAAGGCACAATAGGCGACGATTCCCGTAGAGGAGAGGACACTTGTTTCCGCAATGGAATCAATGTCTTTGTCTATGTCCGTTAGTTGATTGGACAGTTCGCCATCTAAAGTCCGGTAAGTTGCGTCAAGTTCGTCTAGTAAAGTATGGTTTATTTCCATCTGTGGCGGAATTGTTAGAGTTTTGTGATGAAGGGCCAGCAGGGTGAGGTCTGCTGTTGCGGCCTGCCATGGAACGTACTGGATGCTGCGCTCGGTAAACAGGGGCACTGTCATTCCAAGGCGCGCTGGGCAAGTACCAATGCCAGTGACCATGCCATCAAAGCTTACGTTACACGGAATGTGATACGTCATCAATGGTGATGTGACAATTGTGCCAGAGCTCAGGCGAAGAGGCGCTGAGGTGGTTGCCAGGAAATACCTCCCACCAAGGTGTACCATGGGGTTCAGGTTGGAACAGTCTTTGGAACGGATGTGGTTTCTCGGGAAAGTGAGAGTTAGTTCAGGGTTAAAAGGAAAACCTAACCAAGAAATATTCGTTGCCGTATTTAACAAGTGTTTTGGACAAATGATAGTGTCGGAGTTTTTATAACATTTTTCCAGAGCCTGAACCGTTGTTAGTTGACGCAGTTTAGGGCATGTAATAAGTACGAAGTTTACGTTTGTCACTGGGCCTGTGTAGCATATGTTAGAAATGTTAAATTTGAGAGGAGATAAATATTCTAGCGTACAAAAATCACGTAAGTCGTTAATTTCTGGAATTGTAAACAGAATACTAGCCTCGATGTTTTTGCCATTGTGTTCAATATCAACCATTGGGTCAATTAAGGTAGGAAAACCATTATCTAGTGCCTTAGAAGTGTAAAATAAAAGCGGGTCAGAAGCTATTGCGGTATGAATGTTAGTTTCCACGTACTGAGGAAGATCCGAATACCCGAATAACTTTTGTTGGGTTAATTGTGAAAGCTGGTGCATAGTGTCTTGAATTTCTGTGAGTCGGAGTAAAGAAGCAAAAGCTTGATTCATTTCGCTGGAATGTTTGGAGAGAAATTCCAAGAGTGAACTGAAATGACAATGGGTTTGTCTCGAAAACCGGTTCAAGTGTTCTTGCCATTGGATAAATGTTGTCTCTCACTAAGATCTCGGGTAAGCTTATTAAGTTTTGTTGTTAAGAAATCAGTTGTTTTTACCACATAGATTAGTTTCCCGTTCAATGTATGTATTAGTGACTGGGATGTCTTGAGGGCCGCTGCAATTTCCTTAAGTGTTGATTTTAAATTCGTTATGTGATCAGGTTCGCATTGGTGTCCTGTTGATTCGTAAATGGAGCGAAATAGACCAAAGAGACCTGCATGGCACATCCAGCTACTACGGCGTGAGCGACGTTTCTATGTGAGAAACATTCGCTCGTGGGCCGACATACCCTTACATGCCTTTAGAGCCCAATCCTTACATTGTGCTAGGGTGGGCTTGTAAATACGTGGACAAATCATTTGACCAGGTAAGCCGGTGCTATACAAAAAGTAACGCTCCAAGTACGAATCACATTCTAACAGGTTTGAATAGCCCGGCACTGATAAAAGGCGCTGAATTGCGGTTTGAGTAATATGAATGGACGTTAAAAGTTTATCAAAGAATTTCTTTTGATTTACAGAACAAGTATTGTTCAGAACTAGTTTAGGCCCCGGGGTTATTGTTTCTAGTTGTGTGGTGATATGCATCAGTTTGGTGTCGCTAAAAAATAGTAGTGGTTTCACGTTATGACTAATCATGGACGAAGCAGGATAAAAGGTAATTCGGTTGCCGGTTGTATCAATATCGAGTGCTATAGTACGGACCAAACTTATCAGTAATAGGAACCAAATTGCCAGTTGAGTGGCGGACGTCTGGCCCTTTGGGACCGTTGCCGTGATTGGTGAAGTGGTCTCCATGGCCGTCTGGACCTGCAAGTAGCAGAGACCAGACGGTCAACAGCACAGACAGATTTGTTGTTGAACATGTACAAAAGGGCGCGTTGGTAACTGTGGTAGAGATAATGGTTTCCAATGGGGTTTAGATGGACGCCATCCCGATGAAAAATAAAGTCTAAGGAAGTTGCTATTTTCCTATGAGTCCAAAATTTTACCGTGGAGTAACGCTTGCAAAATCTAGTTAAAAGGGTGTTTGTTTCGTGTACTTTAGAATTGTATTCGGGCACAGAGAAAGGTACCCATTTGCGAGGGGGCACTTGGCTTACGATAATGTAGTTGATCTTATAATGGTTCCGTAAAATCTCGATAAGTCGGTCCATCGCTAGTGCGACCAGCAGAGGGTCGCTACTGCATTGAGCGAGGTCATTTGAGCCTATTTCTAATATAACGATGTCTGGTGAATAGTGTTGGACCTCGTTGAGGTCTTTTCGTATAACGTCCGCGACTGTTCGTCCCCCTATCCCATGTAAACACAGATTGATGGGGAGGTCTAGATCCAGGTTGTTATTCACACAAGGGAGTGTTGACCATTTTACAAAATGGTCGAGTCGTCGAATAAAGAATGACCAAGGACCAATACACGTGGTGGGGAAGTATGCTGCATTCTCGTGGTTTCCTATGAATACTATAGGAGGTAAATACAATCATAATTTAAGGAGAGGTCAGAATTGTTTTGGAGTTGGATTAAACCTTAAGGGTCGTCAAAAGCCTCGAGCAATCGGGGGTCTAGGAGATTTTCCTCTGGCTCCCAAGTTGCCTGTGAGAGGGGAAACCGTGCCCACTTTACTAGGTATTGGGTTATCCCATTGGCTATGCACTTGTCTAAAATTCGTTCAGCGTTAAACACAGTGTCGTTGTCTATTGGCTGGTTTTGGTCAGCGGTATTTTCAACTTCCTGTTCTATGTTTGTCTCGTTCCCTGGTTCCTGTTCCTCCCCCCGGATTGGTTGTCCCTGTTCTTCCTGAGCAAAACTATTATGGGGCAAGTCAGCTATGTCTAAGTCATTTGCAGGGGAAAGGGCTATGCCTGGGACCCCAATCGGGCGTTCGTCGGGATCGACAAAGTGTTTCATTTTGTTGGCATGTACAATTGTCGTTACTGGTTTGTTACTACAGGTACGAAGGCGAAAATGAACTAGACTTAGTTTGTCTACCACTCGGTATGGGCCGTGCCAGTTATGTAATAACTTCTTAGAGAGACCTTTCTTAGTTTTGGGTGTAAATACCCAAACCTTGTCTCCTTCAACAAAATTTGGTATTGCTGTGTTGTGGTCGTAATATAACTTAGCTTTTTGTTGAGCCCGCTGTGTGTTCTCGCGTGCAATTTGGTGACTGATTTCGATATTTTTCACTATACGACTGCGATGTTCACGAACAGAGGTTGCTAAATTAACTGGTGGCAATAGGCTAACATCAATTGGACAGCTGGGCTCACGACCATAAAGTAAGTAAAAAGGGCTCTCGCCCGTCGTTTCAGATGGCGCAAATCGAAAACCTGCAAGAGCGGCAGGAATGAAAGTATCCCAGTCTTTTTTATTTCTACTCACGTACATTGACAGTGTTTGGCATAACGTAGCATTAAAGCGTTCCACTACCCCGTCAGTTTGTGGGTGGTACCCAGAAGAGTTTGTCTTCCTAATACGGTACAGTTTACATACTTCTGCAATAAGGGACAAGAGAAAATTTGCCCCCCAATCTGACAGTAACGTCCGCGGAGCGCTATGACGAGAAATAATTTCTTCGACAAGTAATCTGGCAATTGTTTCAGCTGTAGTGTTTGGTACTGCATAGGCCTCTGGCCATCGAGTGAGATAATCACTGAAGACAACTAAGTATTTGTTTCCCCGATGGGTAATTGGAAGTGGGCCGAGGCAATCGACCGCGAGACGGTCAAAAGGCCCTTCGACAGGAAGTGAAAGTAGTGGGGCTCGTAATTTGTTTCGCGGTGTTTTCCTGGTAGCACAATCAGCACATGATCTTATCCAGTGTTGGATATCTTTGAACATACCCCGCCAATAATAACGAGCTTTTGTCTTTTTGTAGGTCTTAAAGATTCCTAAATGGCCGCCAGTGAGACTATCATGCGCACTCTCTATTACTTCCTGTTTCAATGTTGTAGGAATCACTAAAAGAGCTAGCCTCCCCTTTTCGGATGTTTTGCTTGTATTTTCGAGCCTGTACAACAATTGGTCACTATCAATAAAGAAACAGTCTGCCGTCAACATTATTCGGCGAGCCCGATCCTGATTTGTTGGGAGTGCATCGAATTCTAAATAGGCAATCATATCTGTTAAGGTAACATCTGCTCGTTGCAGTTCATAAATTCGAGATGGTTGGAATCCCGAGCCTTCGAGTGCATTGAGTGTGTAGGTGCCATAAGGGCGACGAGATAAGGCATCTGCATTGCCATTGGCAGTGCCAGCGCGGTGAACGATATCAAAATCAAATTGTTGAATCAGCAATGCCCAACGAGCGAGACGGCCAGTAAGGTGTTCTATTGACATGAGCCATTTCAAAGCGTTATGATCAGTATGGATCGTGAATTTGCGACCATACAAGTAAGGTTGAAAACGTTTTACGCCATCGATAACTGCTAAGGCTTCCCGTTCGGTCACGCTACAATTCCTTTCGGCTATGTTTAGATCTCGTCCGGCATAGGCAATAGCTCGTTCAGTTTCATTCACTATTTGACCTAAAGTTAGACCTATTCCGTCCTGACTAGCATCAACATACAAGTGAAATGGAAGGTTAAAATCTGGATATGCGAGGATTGGTGCTGAAACAAGAGTGTCTTTAAGTTTGTCAAAGGCCGTTGTACAAGTCTCGTCCCATGTGAACTTGACATTTTTACTAGTCAATTTGTTTAAAGGGGCTGCAATTTGGGCAAACCCTTTAATGAAACGGCGGTAATAATTTGCAAGCCCAAGAAAACTACGGACATCTGTTGTTGTTTTAGGAACCGGAAATTCCTTAACTGCGCGAATCTTTTCAGGGTTCGGTTGTAGCCCTGATTTTTAGACAATGTGTCCTAAATATTCTACTTGTTCCTTTACAAAATGACATTTTGAAGGTTTGAGTTTAACATTGGCTTCGCGAAGTCGTTTGAAAACCTCCTCTAAGTGTTGGAGATGGTCGTTGAAAGTACGAGAGGAAATGATCAGATCATCAATATATACCAAACAAGTGGTCCATTCAAGGCCTCGTAGAATATGTGTCATTGAACGTTGGAAAGTGCCTGGGCTGTTACATAAACCAAAAGGAAGGACATTGAATTCCCACAGGCCGTTATGTGTAATGAAAGCTGTGTTCTCTTTTGAGTCCTCCGACATTTCAATTTGCCAATAGCCGGAGCGCATGTCAAGCGTTGAAAAATACTGTGCGCCACCGAGGGCGTCGAGAGCTTCTGAAATACGAGGTAAGGGGTGACTGTCTTTAATTGTTACATTATTGAGTTTTCTGTAGTCGATACAGAATCGCATAGTATTATCTTTCTTTTTGACAAGAACAACCGGAAATGCCCATGGCGAAACAGATGGTGAAATTATATCATTATCTAACATTTCTCTGAGTTGTTTGTCTATTTCAACCTTGTTTAAAGGTGAAGTGCGATAAGATCGTAAGCGAATTGGAGGGTTAGAACCGGTGTCGATTTTGTGTCTAACTGCTGACGTGCGCCCTAGTTGTTCGGGAGTATAAGCGAAGATGTCATTGTAATTGGTCAGTAAAGCCTGTAGTTTGTGTCGTTCGTCTTGTGTCAAGTGTGTCCCTCCCACATCTAGTTTTGTGCTGGGGTCCGTGTCAGTAGCTACAGGGATGTCCCGCTCTGCTTCTGCCTCCTCGTCGGCCTGTTTCAGTTCAAAAGTCGCTATGTCTGGGTCTGTGATTGTAAACTGTCCTAACCTTGTTCTACGATAGATTTTGACTGGCTGACTGGTTGGGTTTAGTAGTCGTATGGGAATCGTTTCTGATTCTGAAAGAGTAACTAATTCTGATGCTCCTATAACTTGATATCGACCTGGTAAATCCGCCCGAGGGTCAACAAGTCCCACCGCCCCGGGGATTTGGTGTGCCCCTAATGTTGCCGGAACTATAGTTTCTGAATTAGGTGGCAAGATATATGTGCTTGCTGTAACACCCATTTGTCGGAGGAGGAATGGAATTGTTGACGTAAGGCGTCTTTTAGTC
>JANVCH010067654.1:0-10549 GCA_025505405.1 Epizoanthus rinbou | reverse complement strand
AGTCAGTGACATAATATCAAACATTGAGTTAAATATAACTTCATATTGAAGCTTGTGTACCGAAATAATTAGAAATAAGAGTAGCCCCTTTTAAAACCTTTGAAACTGTGTTCAGACACTTTAACAGCTTACATGAAGAGTAAGAAGCGCCTCACAGATCACAAAAGCGGGAAGAAAGAGTTACACTCAACGGAGACAATGCACATCCTGATGACGGATAAGATACTGGAATCCATGGACTCTAAGAATCTGATGATCGTGGTTTTCCTGGACCTGTCACAGGCCTCGATAGTATTGACCACTCTAATCTTCTAGCTAAATTACAAGTGCTTGGCGTCGCTGGGACAGCCAGGGAATGGTTTAGGAGCTACCTGTCCGAACGCAAACAAGGTTATTCCCGCTTTGGTGATCAGCTCCAAGGTTTCCAACTTGCGTACAACCACTCATGGGGTCCCTCAATGCTCCATACTGGGCCCGGCTCTATTTAACATTTATATCAACGACTTTCCCACCGTCCCAGAAATTGCCTCCCTGGAATCCTATATAGATGACTCAAAACTCTACATGTCATTTCCAGTCAAGGAAGCCGACGTTGCTGCTCTACAGACTACTGAAGATTTGAAGAAGATCGCTACATGGTGCTGTCATAACAAACTCCCGATAAACCCTGAGCAGACCAAGGTGTTGTTGCTAGGAACACGCCAGATGCTGCAAAGGGTTCCTGCAGAATTTCGCGTAACCCTGTTGAGGAACGAGTTGTCACCAGTTCCCTCAGCAAAAGACAGTAGGTAGACTGTTCCAGAGTTTAGGTGCAGCAGTAGTAAACGCTCTGTCACCAAGGGTAACAAGAGTTTTCACAAGAAACGGCATAAGTAGTAGTTCATTATTGGATCGGAGACTGTAGCGAGAGGGAGGTTTGACAGTGGTAAGATTAGTGATGTACTGAGGAGCCAGTTTATGTATTGCCTTAAAAGTAACTAAAATAATCTTAAAATTAACACGGTATTTAACAGGAAGCCAATGTAAGTTTTTAAGTAAAGGGGTGATGTGGCAGAATCGGGGTGCTCTTAAAATTAATCTGGCTGCAGCGTTCTGGACTCTTTGAAGCTTGGCGATTTGACACTTTGGAAGACCATACAACAATCCGTTGCAGAAATCCAGCCTGCTAGTCACAAAGGCATGGATTAGTTTCGCTGCTGTATCTTGATCCAAGTACTTTCGTATTTTGCTTATGTTGTGCAGGTGGTAAAATGCTGCTTTACACCACTTTGTTACATGTGAGCCCATTGACATGTGACTGTCAAACCACGATCCCAAATTTCGTACAAGATCCGAAGCGATGACTGTAGATTCCCCAACTTTGATATTGTCAAAAGCGATTTTTGCAAATTGTTGCCTTGTGCCGATCAGAATGAATTCAGTTTTGCTGTCATTGATCATTAACTTGTTCCTTATCATCCACTCTCTAAGATTCCATGGCCTCTTTAACAGCAATCTGATTCGTGTTCGCATTTGATTGGAATGAACAGTACAGCTGAGAGTCATCAGCATAAAAATGTGCCTCCGGAAGGTGGCGTTCAACAATGTCAAATATCTGGCTGGTATAGATTGTAAAGAGTAGGGGGCCGAAGCAAGATCCTTGAGGAACACCAAATTTCAATTCATATTTCTCTAAAAAGGCACCGTCTATGACAACACGCTGAAATCGGCTTGACAAGTAAGATCTAAACCATTGTAGGGCATTTCCAGTGAATCCAAAATTAGAATTGAGACGATTTCTTAAGACACTATGATCGATTGTGTCAAACGCAGCACTCAAGTCCAATAACACTAACAGAGTTACATGTTGGCTGTTCATGTTCATAAGAATGTCATTTTGAACTTTAATTAGAGCTGTCTCAGTGCTGTGCAACTGATGATAAGCTGACTGTAATTCCGGGAAAAAACTGCAACTTGACATGTGGTCTACAGTTTGATGTACAACAGTTTTCTCTGCTATCTTTGACAAGAAAGGAAGGTTGCTGACTGGGCGGAAGTTCTTGTGTATAAGGTCAGCTTTGGGTTTCTTTAATGTTGGTCTTATTAAAGCTTCCTTCCAGCCGTCAGGGAAATGGCCGCTATCAAAGGATAGATTAACCATAGTAGATATCACTGGAGCAAGCTCATCCACATAATTTTTGACAATCTGTGTTGGGTATGGATCACCAGGACATGACTTGTTTGGGGCACTGGCGATCAGTTCAGTTATATACTGCTGTGTGACTGGCTTAACGCAGAACAAGCATCAGTTGTGATCAAAGAATTTGCCTCCAGTTCAGTACGAATATCTATTATCTTCTTAACAAAGAACCTGCCAAAATCATGAGCAAGGCTAACAAAGTCTGTGTGAGGAGGATAAAGACCATTCTCACTAGAATAACCAAGAAGCTTTTTAGAAGCTTTGAATAGTTTCCTCTGGTTGGAGCTATTCTCGTTAACAAAGTCCATGTAAAATTGGCGTTTAGCTCTCTCCATTAGATGTGCCGTGTGGTTTCTCGCCATCGAAAATAACAGCCGATCTGATTCCAGTCTACTTTGCCTCCAAATTCGCTGTTGCTTACGGCGCTGCCGCTTCGCTTCTTTGATCGAATCCTTAAAACATGGAACTCGAGGACGAATTTTCATAGTTTTTGTAATGACTGGAGCATGGTTAGCTAGAGTTGTGTTATAACAACAGACGAGTTCAACCAAATTTGGAGAAGTGTTTTGACAGAGATTAGATAGTCGCAGGTCTTCAATGTGTACAAGAAAGAAGAGCAATTGAACAGAATTTAAGTTATACTGCAAAACAAAGTTAATAAGCAACCCATCAACCGGGGAAAGTGCAGAAGATAATAATAATAATAATAATAATAATAATAATAATAATAACTTTATTTGAGTGTCAATGATTATAGCAGTACAAACCACTAAGTATGGACACTAAATAAATATATAAATATATAAATAAAGAATATATCGGATATGTGTGAATATAAATTACCCTCCCACTCCAGTTTCTAACAAAATGTTAAAATATTCTAACCAAGTAAGAAACATCGTCGTGGTGATGTTGGAACATAAAGCTATCGTGTCTCTCTTACCTCATGTCGTGTCACGTCATGTGTATGTCATGTTAATGCCATGTTATGTCATGATGATGTTATGACATGTCATGTCATGTCATGTCATGTCATGTCATGTCATGTCATGTCATGTCATGTCATGTCATGTCATGTCATGTCATGACATGGCATGGAATGGCATATCATAAATGCATTGTATGTCATGGTTATGTTATAACAAACAAACAAACGAACGAACAAACAAACAAACAAACAAACAAACAAACAAAAAAACCATGATCCCACTGCCCTATCATCTTACCTGAGTGTATTTCATGTCAAGTTTTCTTTGTCTCTCATATCATATCCCATCAGGTTGCTATCGATACTTACAAAGGCCTCCTGGAACGATAGTTTATGACCTTACAACGTGCACTGGCATTTCCACACTAGGCTAAAGTCAAGTCACCTTGTTGTATTTTGTAGATTTGATTGTGACATTGCTTTCCCGTAAGAAATGAAGCACAGACACACAGTAATCGCTGTCTTGATTATCGGCGCCTGGTTGATCAGCGCGAATGTGCTTGACGCCCAAGCAGCCAATGAGACCTCTCTCCTCAGGGTGGACTGCAACTTCGGAGTGCCACGGTACCCCAGTAACAGCACCTTTAGAACAAACAGCAGTGGTGTTAGTCACGGCGCAACGAAGCGCTGCAGCGTGATTCACAAAAGCTCAAGCATTATCAGAGTTTCTCTTGACAGCTCTGAGAATTCAAACCCCCTTAATTCTGTCTTCGCTGTAGTCTTTGACCAAATCGATGTTCGCTTTGCCACCGAGGCTGATGCTCAAGATTTCAAAGGCAGAAAAGCGTATCATTTCCGTGTGTGCCCGATGTCGAGCAAAACCGCAATAACGGACATAAATATCGTATTTTTCAGCACACCAAGTAATTTGCCTTTCTCACTTGGTATCGACGTTGAGAAATCCGATGTACAACCAGGACAGCAAAAATCTTTGAGTGTGGGACTTGATGGACTGGCAGAAGTACTCGCACTTGATGTTGATAAAACCAAATTGTCAAATCTCCTTGAGATAACGGCTACCTCGGACAGCAAGGAAACTGTGTATTATCTCTTGGTGTCACAACGTTGTAACCTCGTGCAGACCAGCGCTGTCCGGCGTGCGCATCAGAGACGTTCTGACCAGGTTATCCAGCTGACATTTTCCACCACTGGTCGAATAACATTGTCCCAGTTTTCGTCTCCGAAGTTATCACCCGGGCGGTGGTATGTCGGCGTAGAGGTTAAGAACGTGGAGAGAGATAGCAAAGTTATTAGAACAGTCAAGATCACTCACGACTATCACGATACCATAAAGCTATCGCCTATGATTTGCATGTGTATTATAACTACTTTTGTTGGGCTTTGCATTGCATTGTGTGCTCACTTTTGTTTCAACTCTGATAACGAGTTAGTTTCATTTAACGAGTGTAACAATTGTACTGACCGCTTTAGAAAGGTGATAAAAGGAGTTTGTATTTGGGGGAAGGTCATTGGGATCCACTGGTTTGGTTCGGGGGTAAAAACGTATTCCTACGCAACTGGTGCGATAGCGATTGCCTTTGTACTGGGTTCAATACAGTTTGTTATTGCCCACTGGTGGAACATGATTGAGACGGGAGACCGTGACATCTGCTACTACAATGAGAAGTGCTACCGACCCATAGCTCTGGGAGATATGCCGTATAACCTCATGCTCAGTAATATCCCCTATATCATTTATGGAATTATCCTGGCTTTCTCCATATCAGTCCGTGAAGCCAGCTGCTGGAAAAGATGGGATGAATCAAGCAAAGAGGATAGAATCCTCTACAACTTCTCCATTGGGTATTCCTTTGCCTGGGCGCTGATCTTTGAAGGGCTCTTTTCCACCATCTATCACTTATGCCCCGCCAGACTGACATTCCAGTTTGACGCTGCTTTTATGTTTATCATCTCGGGTCTGGTGGTCGTAGCGTTGTACAACGCACACGTGATCTCACACGTGCTCCCCTATGCAAAGCTGTGTGATGAAAACAACTACGACTCCGAAGACGTTCCAGATGGTTTACTGTTCGGTTCCAAATACAGCAAAACACCTATCCAAGCTCCGATGTATTTTCTGTTCTTCGTTGTTCCGCTGCTGACGTTCAACTATGTAGGTTCAGTAATGGACACAGTAGGTAAGTTTACATATTTGACACAGTAGGTATGTTTGGATGTTTGACACAGTAGGTATGTTTGGATGTTTGACACAGTAGGTATGTTTGGATGTTTGACACAGTAGATATGTGTGGATGTTTGACACAGTAGGTATGTTTGGATGTTTGACACAGTAGGTATGTTTACATATTTGACACAGTAGGTATGTTTGGATGATTGACACAGTAGGTATGTTTGGATGTTTGACACAGTCGATATGTTTGGATGTTTGACACAGTCGATATGTTTGGATGTTTGACACAGTCGATATGTTTGGATGTTTGACACAGTAGGTATGTTTGGATGTTTGACACAGTAGATATGTTTGGATGTTTGACACAGTAGGTAAGTTTGGATGTTTGACACAGTAGGTATGTTTGGATGATTGACACAGTAGGTATGTTTGGATGTTTGACACAGTAACTATGATTGAATGTTTGACACAGTAGATTTGGATGGTGAGGTGGGTAAGCAGGTAGGTACTTAGGTAGATAGGTAGGAAGGTAGGTAGATAGGTAGGTAGGTAGGTAGATAGGTAGGTAGGTAGGTAGATAGGTAGGTAGGTAGGTAGGTAGATAGATAGATAGATAGGTACGTAGGTAGATAGGTAGGTAGGTGGGTGAGTGAGTGAGTGGGTGAGTGGGTATTTAGGAAGGTTGCAGGTAGATTGGTAGGTAGGTGAGTAGGTAGACGGGTGGGTAGGTAGGTAGGTAGGAAGGTAGGGACGTAGGTAGGTGGGTAAATGGATGGGTGGGTAGGAATATAGGTAGGAAGGTAGGTAGGTAAGCTAAGCAAGTAGGTAGGTAGAAGGTAGATAAATATGCTAGATAATATACTATATTATAGATGATTGTAATTACACCTTTTTGGTTTTGATTAGGTCTTCCTCAGGTCTGGACAATATTGTATTGGATATTCCTTGGGATTTGGCTTTTTTTGTTATTCCTGTGGTGCGGCTGGAAGCTGTACATGGGAAAGGAAACTGAAGGAACCTCATTTCAAAGGGGATGTGCCAAGTGGTTTTTGTTTGTGTTATTTCTTTTGGTGCTTGGGCCTTTCGCTTACTTTACTCGTGGGGACAAATCCCAGTTTTTCCTTTTCTCTTGTCTCGCGACTGCCGGTCTAAGTATGTTAGGTCTGTTGTTATATCGCTTTGCTCGTTGGTTTGAGTGTGAGAAGAACTGTAGAATAACGTGCTGCAAAAAGTGTCGATCTCAGTGTTGTGACGAGTGTTGTGCATGCTGCAACGAGTGTCGTGCATGTTGCAAAGGGTGTAAGTGTATGAAGCGCTTTTTTGACGCTGTGTTCATATTGGTATTATCGGCTGCCTGGATTGGAGCTGTATATGTTTTCCTGGGCCGTCCAACGACAGATAAAGTTAAAGCTCCACATATCTCTCGATGGAGCAACAGGGAATGCTTATTGTTTGATTTCTTTGACGATCACGACCTGTGGCACATGTTGTCCTCATTCGCCCTGCTTATGAGTTCCTATCTACTCATATACATCACAAGGAAGATCGAAAAAGCCGCCTGGATAAAAGCGAAGAACAAGAATGCAGTTAAGGTGGATAAGGAAAACGAAGATCAAGGCGAGGACGAAGTGGCCGTGTCAGAACAAGTTGATAGTTCTGGAGTACAGCTACAGTAAGTCATATTTTTGTTAGAGATATTTTCACAAGAGAGAACAATGGGCCAGGGGAATGTCGATCAGGTTACCGTCATCCACCGTCAAACCATTCACTGCGGATACCGTGATCAAATCGGCGGCAAACTCAATTCAAATGTCAATTTCTTTTGTTGGCACAGACACATGACATTATGCAGAATCAGTTTAAACCCTGAGGGGGAGGGGGTATGGGCGGGGATTTGAGTCCTGGATAATCTTTGATATGTTTGTACTCTAAAGTGACCTGATTTTACAAATGTCTTTCACACCACCCAGACGGGAATTTGATAAATAGTTTGAGTCAAAATCCCCGCCTATTGTCCCCCTCGGGGTTTATATGTGTCCATTAATTAATGTGCTAGGCTCTGGGAGCTTTCAACTATTTAAAACTTTCATATTGTTTTCACGTCAGGAGATCTTTAATAAAATGTCCGTACATTTTCACTACCACCTAACTATGATGTGCAAGGAACTTGTTTTGGATGACTATCTCCAAGGTCAGTACTACCTTACCCCTTGCCCCGATGGCTTGGTTATGCCTAGTCTAGACGACAAGTCTGGGAGTTACTGGGTGCTCTAGTTAACTCTTGTTCCTTTTCGTTAAGTTTTTTTTTCAGTCACTCAAAAGTAAATGTCTGTAGAGCCTAGAATTGTAAAATTATGAAACGAAAAACCCTTCATGACAGATATATGTTATGGTATATAACTGCAAGATAAGTCTTTAAAGAAATATTTTGATGGATCTGCTCTTAGGTCAAACGTCCGGTATCTCGAACTTCTCTTCCCCAGAGAGTTCGAAATAGCGGGAAAGTACTGTTTTGTAAAAACTTTGACAGTATTGTGTCGTGACTCGTACCCAGTCGCTTTTTTGGCGTTCGTGAGAGAGGGACGTAGTTAGGCGTGGGGAGAACCCATTTTCGTTCCCAGAGCCCTACTTG
The DNA here is from genome assembly GCA_025505405.1 of Epizoanthus rinbou. Classification (NCBI taxonomy): domain Eukaryota; kingdom Metazoa; phylum Cnidaria; class Anthozoa; order Zoantharia; family Epizoanthidae; genus Epizoanthus; species Epizoanthus rinbou. Next base: position 2,619 of record JANVCH010067654.1, on the reverse strand, counting down.
CTCTTCTAACAGTGCCCACGTTATGCCACCCAGCGGTATTTGTAGGCGATCAGAGGCTCTGGTTTACGCCACAACGATCTTTTCAAGATCTTGAAGAAATACGTCATTGCCCACAGTTACCAGGACCTCTCTTCCATCTATACCCATTGTTTTTATTCCAAACAATCACAGGCCTTTATTTTCTGGTAAAAACAAGAACCTCTGATCGCCTACAAATACCGCTGGCTGGCATAACATGGGCACTGTTAGAAGAGCGAGCAGGGCTCTGAACCCATCTTTCTCTTCACGCCTCGCCTTTCTTTCGCCCCAATCCCCCTCGACCACAATTCTCCCTGGGCTCTCACGCGCAAACGCTAAAAAAGCGACTGGGTACGATTCAGGTGTTGTGCCCATGTCCGCTGCAAATACTAGTTTGTCAGACTGTATAGGATTTATCAACTTTATAGCTAAACTGAAGATTACTCGAATTTTTTAGTAGGACTCTTGACCAAGAAGAAACTATGGACGTGGAGATCAGACCAAACAAAACAAGGCTTCTGTTGAGAGACACAGGAATAGCGGAAGAGGTATGCCGATAACACGACTATGAGGTGCGAGAAATAGGGGATCTTACATGGAGATACGGCGTGTTGAATATAATAACACACGAGTGTTTTTTATCATATGGAAATCCATAAGAAAAAAAGGAACTTCTGAGCCAGCAAACAAAAATTCAGCTGACTTTGTTAAAAAAACATAACTGATAACCAGCGATATTTTATATGTACAAATATATGATTTTTATCAGCACTTTGAATACTCGGTATCTTGTGGACTTTCATATGATGATGACGAGAAACTCAACATCAACTTTCGTTGGCCTTAGGGCCGCTCGGTTCTCCCTTTCCACGCAATTAGGGGGTGAGAATTTGGCGAGTTTTGGCAGGAAAAACTGCTCGCCTGCACCTTGACTTTCCGTTTACAGTAGCCAGAACCAGTTTTCTCGGGCCGGCTAGACCACATAAACCACCCTGATACATGACTTGGTAAGACTTGGCAGTACCTTTTATTAACAATAAATTGGTTTATTAGAATAAAATACCATTTGACCATAATAAAAGAGATGGCGACTGGTACATTTACCCATAATTCTTAGTGCACGAAAAGCCTAAAAACACACACAAAATGCACTGAAAGGTCCTAAAAACGTTAAAATTAGCATTCACAATATTTTAGTACAGGGACGAATTTATCTTTTATATTATGGTCAATTGAAAACCGTCATATTATGAGTTTACAAAAGGTGTCGAACCTGCCTGGCAGTTGCTTAGGATTTAAAACACATGATTTTGTTCTAAACCATAGCTGGAACAAAACTGTTCTTGAAACGATTGGTCCATATCTTAGATTGTGAAAGCAGTTAGTTGTTAGCAGTTGCTCGTTGAACAGCCATCAGCTCTCGTAGCCCAGCATGTGGATGGTAAGAGGGGAAGAAATGGATCCTACAAAACAATGTCTTTGACGTAAAGAATTTGAACAAGCAGTTAAAAACAGCCTACAATTTTTTTTAATATTAGCTTAACAGCTTTACAGCAACCTTATAGAAAAGAAAATTTACAACAAAAAGATTTGAAGAGATTAATTGCAGATACGTCTTTGAACTCCGTTCTAGTATAAATTATCTGATTTTGATACCCCGTTCTAGAAAAAATTCGATTTTCCAGGGCCACAAAGTACTAGATTTCCAAACATCGCTACCCCGTTTTAGAAACGGCTCAAAATTTTGCACGAAATTATTCCCCGTTCGAGAATAAAACCCTCAAACTTCATACCCCGTTTGGCGGCACATACCCGTATACCTCCCCCGGGGCAAATTATGCATGGATAGATCAACTGAAACTTGATGTGATATGTTTATCGCCATGAGGCCGAGGGTGAAACGTTTCAGCCGACGTTTCTAGCGGCGCTAGCGGCCTTCGTCTTTCCTCGTTAGCTCTGAAGAAGGGCTAATGCTCAAAACGTCAGCCGAAATATTTCACCCTCACGTCAAAAAGCACAACACATCAACTTTCAGTTGATTTATCCTTAACATATAACAAAACACCTGCTCCATAATACAGGGAAACAAACTCGGTTAACTGAAAGCGTACAGTACGGCCTTGCACTCGGTTAATAATGAGAGATATTTATACTCTATAATGGTTAAGGTAGTTTCTTATCCGAGCTTTAAAACTTTAAAACTCATGGCCGCATACAATGGCGTACACAGACTACAGAAGCTTCCCTGAAGTTGTATTTACATCAGTGCATTTTGTAATCATTAGCAAATATTATTTGGAAAGTTTTAAGTTTTAACGGTTTTAATTTATTTTAAAGTTTTGAAATCATCAAAAATGCTTTCCATTTCACTACATATCGATTCTCAATCCACAGCTCCAATGTTGCCTTGGACTCCTTGTATAATATATTAAATGTTATTGTTAAAATATTTACGCTCAATCTGTGTGTATATGTGTTTGTTTTTGTGAGCATTCTGTGCTGCTCTTGTATGTCCGACCAAAACATAATCTTTCAACTTGTACTATTGGCTGCCTGTTTCTATTAGCTTTTGTTATTTCAGGCAGCCAGTCCCCTCTATTG
>JANVCH010067643.1:0-10550 GCA_025505405.1 Epizoanthus rinbou | reverse complement strand
GAACTGAAAATAGAAGTCGCGAACTGAAAATAGAAGTCGCGAACTGAAAATAGAAGTCGCGAACTGAAAATAGAAGTCGCGAACTGAAAATAGAAGTCGCGAACTGAAAATAGAAGTTGATGTCACTTCCAACCACCGTACCGTACAAAGCACATATGGGAATTGAAGGAGCAAGAAAAACAATTATCAATCAAATGGTCCATAATACAAAGCATACAAAAGCGGCTCCAAGTGCTGCAACTTGTGCCTTGCCGAAAAGATTTGCATTTCAAACGCCAACAAGAATTCACTCCTGAACAAAAGATCCGAGCTCCTAGCAAAGTGCCGGCACGAAAATAAATTTTATGCATGTAATTTCAAAGCTCCTTAAGAATCACACCTATAGCTTTTATCTTTAGTCTGATGATCGCTGCCGAGCAGACAAGCGTGAAACTGCAGTTACAAAATTTTAAAGTCTTACAGTTTTTTTAATACAGTTTCATAATTTTACCCATCACGTTTTAACTTTTTTATATGTTTAACTCTACGCAAGTATCGAGCACTCTAAAGACGCCAGTGACAGCTCCGATACGTTTTACAATACACCAACATACACACACACACACAATTTTTTCGTCAAATTTGATGATTATTATTATGATCCTCGTTTGCACTTCGGCCTTCGTAATCCGACTTAATACAGAGAGGCATTGCACACATTTTACGGAATCCTACTGATGATCAGTTACTGTTTTAATATTTATTTTTAGGAATGTTTTGTTGGTCTATCTGTACAATTCACATTGAGAACTATTTGGCCATCGTATCACAAATGACATGGATGGATGAATTTCGAATCACTGATATTCTAGCTTGAAAATGGCTTGTGTGAAACAAAACTGTATTTTTTAAATAAACAAGTGAGCGGCAGATGGCGGGAAAATCGTCCAATAAATGATTGATTGATTCCTGATATTAATATTAACTAATTAGAAATGCTGTTTTTCGGTTTTTGACGAAAATTTTCATTCAAAGAATATAACTTATAATCTGGCGACGGTAGAACTGCAAATGGAGCAATAATCGTTAAGTTATTTGTTGGTAAGAATTTGTACTTACATTTATCTGATGTGAATAGTAGAAATAATTAAAACTTTAATTAAAATATTAGACTTATTCCGGTCGAGAAATTAAGATACAGCGGGTGTATAATTATTCAAATGGTTTTCATTGTGTGAAATATAATCCGTGAAGAAAATTGAAAATTTAAGTGAATGCAAATTTTTTTTATTGTTGGAGAGATAGATAGTAAAATATCACACAACTATGAGAAGGAAAGAACGTGAGCTGGAATTTAAGTTGAAAAGCGATTCGGTTTGCATTTAATTTAAGTTTCTATTCTACTACACAGCAGCGCGTCTCATTTCACGCGACTGGCAGTTCAATCATGATAATTTATATTTAGTAATAGCAATATAAAAATATTTTGTTAGATGTAGTCTATTTACATATGTAAGCACAGCGAGATTATCGAGACAATGACTAAATATTTTGGAAATTGTCAAAGAACACAATCATATTAAATTTAAGGCGCAATGAAAGCCAAAACACACACCGGTAGGTTTTTTCAATAAATATTATAATATTGTGAAACGGTTTACAAACAGAAATAATTGCGTCATGAACGTTATCAGCCAAGACAGCGATTGACTGATTTTCACTGCATATAATTTAACCACACGTCTCCATGAACCCCACAGATTTAGTTCTGTTTAATATAAAACAGTGTATTTCATTTGTAATTTCAGGTAAACAACACGGCTGATCTCAAGCGACTATTGGGGACTAAATCACGTTGAATTCGCGCCAGAGTCAATGTATCGCAGCGTGCCGTGTCGTGACGTGTCGTGACCGCTCAAGATGTATGCCTGTTAGTTTATGAAGACCTTTATTACCTCGGTTCTAACACTTTTCTGCTAATGCTCCTACGACTACAAAAGACTGCTACATGTAACGTGTTGCAAAGAACAGACATGCTTCTTCAGTTTCCCTATTGGAATTTGTGAATCAAGAAATGAAAACAGCCACAAGAACGTACGGTGAAAAATCCGAACCGAATATACCTCTCAGCAGCATGGACCGAGGTGCACGATTTTCAAAACCTGCACTAGCTGCAGCACCGGGACAATCACCAAATTCGGCGGGGAACTGCTCCGGTGTTACTCCAAAGCTGCGGAAAAGATCTGTGTTCAAGCGAACCGAGACTACAACGTCTCTTGACAGAATTTTACATAATTTTCAGGCAACAGATGCCGCCAAGAAAATTCTACAAAAACGATTAAAACGCTCGTCTTTGGTCGCTTCTATTATGGGAATTCTTGCTACTGTACTAGCAATCGTTGATATTGAACTGATTGTTAGAGTTGAAAAGTGGAACGAATCGACGTTGAGAGCAAGTGGAAGGAATTTGTCCGCAGATGCGGTAGTGTCAGATAATTCTTTTGCAAAGCTGGCTTCAATGGCTTCAACTGGTATCGAGGCAGTTATCACAGTAATCTCGATTCTTACGTGTGTTACAATCTACTACACTTATTCGACTCAACTGCGCTTGCATGTAGTAAAACATACATACCCCGAGACAGATTCGCTCGTAACAACTTCATATTTTCCCCGCTACTTGCTAGAAACTATGATCTGTCTATTTCATGTTCCACCTCTGACAATGCAACGGGGTTTTTACTACAAATTTCAGCTGGTGATTGTCTTAAGACTGTACTTGCTGATGCGTTATATTAAAGAGCACAATCGCTTCACCAACAGCAAGTCGACGAATTTTCTGGCTTCGGTTACAAAAACCGATATTTCGCCAGTGTTCCTTATCAAAATGTACTTTATGAAGTTGCCGTTTAGTCTCATCTTCACATTTTATTCTCTCAATGTTTTCCTTGGCGGATATATCGTATACGTGCTCGAGGAGTCCCACAGCTATCTGGTAAGTAACCTGGCTGTTTGTTCTTTGTAGCAGTAAATACCACAAGAAGTAAATTAGTATCTGCCTTAGACTCGACGATTATCGGCCCACGATTAAGGATAATCCGGATTAAGCCGGAAAGATCATTTTTTGAAGTACAGTTTGAAAACGGAGCAAAATTGAGAACGTTAAATGACGATAAATATATCCCAAGGGCTAGAGTTGATCTTAGATTTTTTAGTCAAACTAAAGACAGTTTATACTGAAAGGAGTTTTGAATGGTTCTTCAAAATTGTTGAATGCTCGCAAAATTTGGCCCTTGCTCGAATTTCTCGCAACATTTTGGAGGGTGCTCGCTTGCTTGAATTATCTAATTTGCGTAATTCAGTGTTCGCTTGCTCGTGCTCGCAAAAAATAATGCTCTGCTCGCATGCTCGCGAAGACCATTCGATACCCCTACTGAAGTATATGTTGTGTGCATGTGCTGACACCATTATACCGTACCTAAAAAGCCCAAAAAGAAACAAGAACACATCACAGCATGTAATCTGAAGACGTATATTTTTTAAAAATGATAAATACACAAATGTCATATTCAGCATTTCCTGATATTTTCTAATTAGTTAAAGTTATTCCCTGTTGCTATCCTGTCGATTGTTTTACCGAGGAAATGTGAACAAATTAAAATTTAATAATATTTGATTATGAGTAGCGGATTAGTGACCGTTTCAAGGTTTTGCATCAAGTATGAATTGTGAAGTGTGCATCATTGTAGCTGTGTAATTAACCATCTCAATAGAGACTTGGCAAATAGGTTATCAGTTGAAGGTAAAACACACTGATATAATCCGTTTGCAGATTGTTTTAGATTTAAAACAAACAAACATTAATTACTCCAAGAGACCGGAATAAATCGCTTAAGTGTAAAGTAAATAACAGCAAACTCCAAACAACTCGTCTAGAAAGATCTGACCAGAACAGCAAACATTGAAACAAAAAAACATCATCCCGGCGTACCGTGTTGCCGGTTAAATAAACTATTTAAACATTTTCTTTCCTTGATTAAAACATAAAAGGCATTTCGAGAAGCTGAGCTTCTACCGTACCTGATTGTATTTTCCCCTCACCAACATAGCGGGTAAACGTTTGCTATTTTATCAAAAATTATATGTGGTTTTGTGGTATGAAAATCATTAGTTATTGTTTTGTCTCTGGTGTTGATGTTATTTTGTGCGGCTTGCACTAAATAGCAAAACAGCAAGATGAGATGTTTGGTTTCTTTGCCTTAAAATATTCTGTTGGCAAAGAACAGCCGTTGCAAATCACACACAAGGGGGCCACAAATGTTTCCGCGGGGCTACTGCATGATATTGCTCGGGTGGTTCTTGGTAACTTGTAGCCGGGTTATCAGCAGTATTCTTTAATTAAAAAAAGAAAGATTGTTGTTTTTGTGGACAATAATTTCCAATAAAACGCGTAGCCACCACATACACAAACTAGTGAAGTCACAACTAAAATAAAACTGCTCGCTAATTACAGCTCATTTGAGAGAGTATTAAACACATCCATGGTACAACCCCATTTTCAAATTATTGAAAGAATGTGTTCTTTATTCAGTATATATACATGGTGTAGCGACGTTGTTTATTTTTGAAACTGAAAGTACATCGCAACATAAACCATATCTGTGTTAACAAATGACATAAATTAATGTCACTGAACTTGTAAGTACTCCGATCATGCATGTATTATGTACAAGCGTTAGGATAAATTTTTAATAGAGTCTGTCGAGAAGGTCATTCAGCGAAGACGAAGGCGTACTTTAGTAGGTTTTTATTTTCTGCAAGTAATTGTTAGCGGCAGGGACATGTTGTTAATGGAGGAATAGTGCTTGTGTCTTTGTTGTGATTGGCGCCTCCGAACATAACTAAGCAAGGTCAAAGAAACTGCAATAGTTTTTGTGTTATGGATAGTGTGCATGTGATGATGATGATGATGATGATGATGATGATGATGATGATGATGATGATGATGATGATGATGATGATGATGATGATGACGAGTGGGCCGGGAAACACGCGCTGCAGAATATGTCATCTAAAAGCAGCCTTTTTTTCTATATTCGTTTTCTAAGTTAAGAGCCGCGGCAAGCTAGTGTGATCGCAAGTAAGACGCGGCTCTCTACAGGTTTACTAGCTCCAGTTGACTGTGAATACCAAACTCGTGAATTGTTTTAAAACATAATTACTTAAGTATGCTGTGGTTCATTTAGACAAGCAACACGGTAAAGGAGTAGCCATAATTAAATTAAATTAAATTAAAATCTTTATTTGTATCACGAAACAGGTGCAAAGTCTTAATCAGTAGGCGACAAAAGTTGGCCAATACGCCGCCAGTGCGGAAACATGTTCAGTCTCAGCTGAAATAAAGCATAATCATGATGTTTGCCAAACATAGGCGTTCTTGCTACGTGCCACTGTAGCATCAGAACCGATTCACTTTACACCGCTCTACTATTTGTACGCAACCTATAATCGCGCGTGCCCAGCGGAATAATTAAACAATAAACGAACACGAACATGTAAATTAAAATACTAGTTTCACTCCTCGACTTAATTAGCCGGTGGCCTAGCCATATGGGTGGGACTTAAGAATACTCGAACACACCGGCGATACTTTATCTTCGAAGGACAACCACTATTACATCAATTTACACTTTTGATATTTAGATGTTTCACATGATAATAGTGATAAGGAAGACAGACATCTTTGTCAGAATCTTTAGAATTCACGCATTTTTTAGATTGACGCAGATGCGGCAAGACAATTCTCGATATAACTCAGATTCGATCTTGTTAGGGTTATGCAGCTCACGTAGACTGCCTAGCCACATTCAGTTCGACTATTTTGAAAACTGTTAAATAGATACTTACAGCGTCCAAACTCTGACTTAGACTTTCGTTGTTTTAAATACTAAAAGCGAGAAATACTGACTGTATACAGGAAGATACCTTCCTGTACTGAGATATTTAACTTCACGTACTTGTAATTACACGTTTATCTCCGTCTGTTCATTCAAACGATTTTAAAATTGATAACATCGTGCTCAGTATGGTATGGTAGCACGCTTATATTGCGCGTTTTTCGCTTGCACATTAACCCCCCGGGGGGGTACTCCCTTATATAACCTATACGGGGACGTGCCGACCTTCAGGGTATACTTTTCAGACTTTCTTGTCACTTTTTAGCGATTTAAGGTGTGTAATTTGGACTCAAATTCGTGAACAGGGAATGGAATTTCAACGATTTTTGTCATAAACAGGGTCAGGGTTTGAGAGCCTTGGCGGCACCTACCTACCCAACCTTGGCTTGAGTACCCCCCCGGGACATTAACTATAAAATAATTCGCATTCAGTATCTAGTTCAACTGTCAGAGGGTCTCCAAACTGAATGCATAGCCATAGGCTGCTACTATTAGTAAATGTTTGGTTTATACACAGGTATATTACTATATACATATAATCTTAGAAAACGTTGTTCGGTAGTTATTCTCAGAACAGAAGGGGTGATTACACATACATGTAGATATAACTGAGCACACAGATGCCAAACATGCTAGTTTTCCGGCTCCGTTTCCGAGACAAGGACAATTGTTATTACTGTAGTAGAGCATTTGTTTTGTCCTTTTCACAAAATGTCTAAATTATAAATAGACTTCCATTATTCAAGAACTGAGACACAAAGCTAATCCACTTAGTTTTCATATAGCATTGTAACTATACAAAATCCTATAAACTAGCTAAAGAAGATTTCTCAAAATAATAACATATTATTTGCTCCCGTTTTCCATATGTAGAAAAATGTTAATTTAAAAAAATATTATCTCCCTGCAATAACTAAACAAAATATGTCTTCTTCATACGGCAGTCCACAAAAGCAATAAATATTCCGTTTCGCTTCTGATTTTATAATATAATCTATATAGTATGGTATGATGTAGACTTTACTGTCGTTTTATTGATCTCGCGCCCCATATTAAATATATCTCATTGCATTGTATGTGGTTTCACTGCGCTCTTATTTTACGTTCAAATCCAGTGCCCACTTCAGTTCAAGAGAATCGATTTGGCCAAATGTACATACTTCATGAAGCGCTAACCGAATAGAGTGCTGGAGAGCAAACATGTTTTAGTGGCGTTTGAGAAGTGATATTGGAAGCCGACCATAATGATGTGATTGTGTGTGTTTTGTGTATGGGTGGATGAATGGATGGATGGGAGGGTGCCATGGGTAGTGGAAGGATTTCGACCAAAACATTGCGCGAACTGAAGATAAAAAAACTAGTTTAGAGAGCAAATGCCCTTTATATTTGGTTCTTTTGCGTATTTATTGTTGTATCATGTAGACTTGTGCAGGCATTTTTCCAAACTTTCAATAAAGTTACAAAACACTCGGTTATCTCAAATCTGTTAAGGATTGTTATGTCAGAAGTGAATATTTGGGGATTTTTCAAGCCTTCCATGGTGACAAGATGTAAAATGCGGAGAAAGTTCTTTAATCATCATTTCAGTAAACTTATCAATTTACTTATATTCTTCCGTTTAGTTCAATATTTCTACATCTACAAAAAATACTGGCTTCTGATTGGTTATTTACCGTGTAATGAATTGTTAATAGCACGTGTGCTATTAAAACACTAATCATAATTGGCACAGTCATCTGGGAATCTCTCACGATCACCAAACGAATTTTATTTTTTGTCCGTTTTTCTTACTGACACTTTCATCAAATACTCGTGGTATTTTTCATTAATTCTCCTCGAACGGAGGTGTTTCCTATACTAATTGTATGTAATGATAATGCAATGATGATGATGATAATAATAATAATAAATAGCAAATTAATAACAAATTCGACCAATTTCTAAAAAGTTGTTTTTATTTTTTTTAAAGCAAGGCCAGAACAACGAACAGTATTTTTTAGTTCATTTTCTCAATTTTTCAACCTAGTTTTAGTTTCTTTTTTTTTAAGATACTCATTCGTGTAAAGCAAGTATTGAAAAAAACTACTACTACTAGTCTGACTGACAACTTTGGCGCCACAATGCCCATTAGCTTCGGTTTCCCTGATAACTGCAAGATCCACGATAGATAGGAGTACATTTATTATTAAGTCAGTATTAAAAGTGAAAGGAGATTTATTTTCTTTAAATGAACAAGAAAGCTGACGCCGACCCCTAATGGGACTAAGGTTATAAAAACCACCACAAACGTCACTATGTCTGTTCGGCTTTTCCAATTAATAAACGCAAACCACATAGGTTTGTCACGAGGAGGAAATCAAAATTATCTTCTTCGCCCGAAAGTGAAATAAAACTGCATCGATTGTTTCATCATCGATATTTTATTAATTACTTCGCTACTCACGGCACAAATAGCAATTCATTGCGGAAATTCACCATAATTCACATAAAAACTTGAAATATCCCCAACATTGCAGTAGTTCTATTCGCAATTTGTTCACACTTTCTACTCCGCGACAACAGTAAAAAGACTTGGTACGGTTCTATTTGGCTGCATCAGTAGTTATCTTCTTTTCATAATCCAAAGACTGATTATGCGCGAGGCTTGTTTGTCTGTCTGTTCGCTTGTTCGTTAATTCATTCGCGGTTTGTTAGAGAATCAATCTTTATCAAGAACTCGGATTAGTTTTATTGGATTAGAATGCAGTTTATACATTTGCGGTTTCACTGCTCCACTTTCTGTTGTTTATAAAACGTTAACTGACGGCCAGTTTTAACTATTGGACTGTGCCGAGTAGTTGTAGTTAGATAGGTAGCAGGCTGATTGACAATAATTGTCGAACAAAAAGAATAAATCGGCGCAAATTCATACAGCAACTGACAATGAAAATACCAAGGAGGGTTCTAGTATACATAATTCGGACGTTTGCGAAGTGGGGAGGCCAGCTGATATCGTATGTGTTTTTACAGTTGTTAATATTCATTTGTTTTGTAAGTATAATGTTGTTTTAGTCAAACAATAAGACTATTCTAGAAACTCTGGGAAAAATACTTATCAGATCAGTTGACAGTTGTGTTACATGAAGCGCCGGAAAGATTGAAGATCTCTCATTAATCATCCAAAACGAATTTTATTTCTACGGTATTGCTTAAGAATATTGTTACGTTCAAAACTGTGGTGTAACTTCACTTCGTATATAATAAGATCGATTTTACTTTAATTTTTAGCAAGATTTTCCAAATTATTTTGGAATTCTACCGAGCTTCTCTAGACTCCCAATAGCACCTTTCTGCGCCCGCCAAAAGTCAGAAATCTGGCCTGCGAGTGAGATTTTGCGCGTGGTCATAGAAGTGGAATAAAGAATATTGAAGAGAGGTAGAGAAAAAATATCGCTCCACCGGGGGTGGGATGGGGAAACGTCAAGCATTCCAGTCCGACATTTTTGTTTAGTTGAAGCTGCATGTAAACGTGGTGCCGTTAACGTTAAAACACATCTCCTCGCGTAGAAAACGGCCGGGAGTCCGAGATACCGAAATGCAAATGCGCCAAAATTACTCTCTAACCCCCTCCCCCTCCCTCTCCCCTCCCTCCCTAATGAGGCGAGACGTGCGTCATCTTTCTGAGTTTATCTCCACTACTTCCCCCTGTCACAACTTCCCGCTAAACTGAACTCGCTTGCCAGCCCAGATTTTCGAACTTTGGCACAGAAAGGGAATGTTTTGTAGGCTATAGTTTCTGAACACTTTAATTCGGAACACTTTTAACGCACCTTAGATTGTTTTGCTTTACGTCGAATTATAAAACAAGGACATGTATTACTATTAATATATTGCACTCGGCCAGTAAGGTATGCTAGCAAGTATTAATACTTTAGTAATTTTACGTGTTAAAAAAACCTCAGTGACAAAGCGAGTAACCAAACGAGAGAGGATGGAACTGTAAGTGTTCACCTGCCGATGGGAGTGCGCAATTTGAAGAATTGGCAAGTGAAACAAACAAGTTGGTGCTCTAAGCTTGGAATCCTTGATCGCTCGTTGAATTCTATATCATATCAGTAAAATTTGCTCAAATTCCTTCGTCTGAAATTACTGAAAGGATATATGGATATCCGGGGAGGGCACTCACTCCAAGTTTGGGTAGGCGATGTGCCGCCCGAACGAAGAAATTCCGACCCCGTTCTACTAAGAGTAAATGATCTCAATTTTGATACCCCGTTCTAGAAAAAATGCGATGTTCTAGGTCCTAAAAGTACAAAATTTCCAAAAATCGCTACACCGTTTTAGAAATGGCTCAACGAATTTTGCACGAAATGATACCCCTTTCTATATTAAAACCCTAAAAATCATACCCCGTTTGATGGCACATACCCGTGGCGTATAGGGGCTGGGAGTACCCCCCCCCCCCCGATGGATATTCTATATCGACAGCTAGGCTGCGAAAGACTTAAAGGCAATAGGGTCCTGGAGACTGTAAAGTATCGCCCAATTCACTGACAAGTTAGACTGCAAAACAGCCCCTTTCTTTGGTATAAGTGTACGACTTTGATCATGATAAAGGTTCATTCAATATCATTGGTG
>JANVCH010067632.1:0-10551 GCA_025505405.1 Epizoanthus rinbou | reverse complement strand
GACGTCTGAAACCATTAAATTCGGCAGATTTGAATTATGTGCGGCTTGTGTCGAATATTCGACAGCGCCAGTCGAATGTTCGGCAAAAGTTCGACTGTTGATTCAAACGTCGAACTTCTCATGCACCGAATACAATGCATAAATTATGTCTGTTTACATTGTTCCCGTCAAACCGGTTTTTCTGGACTGTGTTGACTCAAATGCCATGCGCAGAAAGTCACAGTGCATCATGGCGTCCACAAGGTCGTGCAATTCTTGCCACAAAACCACGAAATATACTTGTATTGACTGTGACATACATTTTTGTATGACATGTTCTGTTTTCGAAGAAAACGAAGATACACCGGGATGGAAGATGGGGCGCTCTGTGGCACGTTGTGAGGCGTGTTTTCAAACGATAATGGAAGAAACTGAAGCCGAAGGCGAACTTCTAGCCCAAGGCATGAAAGGGCGCCAAACGCCGCCAGCAGCCTCGAAAATCATGGCGGAGACTCAGAATGGAAAGAAGAGAAGCATGTGAGTGGATATTAAAATGATTTTATGATATAATGTTTGGTAAATCTGACACAGTGGTTGACAAACTTAATTCTCAATCTTCGTGTCTTTGACTACCATTTCTTCATGCCATGTTGCTTGGCAGTTTCCCGCTCTTTTTACACCGTAATAGCCTATACTTTCGCAGTTGTTTAAAATAATGTATACTATACTGTATCATTATATTGTTTTGAGTCACAAAGTATTTTGTATTTCATTGCAGAGACAATGGCAAGTTATGTACTGGGGAAAATGAAGAGGACCAACATGATGATGTGAGCGATGATGATGATGATGTGGAGGATGACATCCCATTGTCAGGGAATGCAGCAGATATCTTCAAGAAAGCTAAAAAGAAAAAGGGGAGAAAGTCAACATGGAAACCAGAAGAGGTTAATGACATGGTCGATGTAATTATCAGCAGCGATTATTACAAGAAGTATTTGATATTCACAAACACAAAAAATCAGAAAAATGGTCGAATTAATACTAATATTGCCAAAGAATTGATTGAACGGGCAGCTTCAAGAGGGGATTCTTTTACATTTGAGGCAAAACAACTTCGCACAAAATTTAAGCGTTGTCTATCAATTTGCAAGAATGCTGCACTCACAATGAAAACCGCAACTGGAATAAAAAGGTTCCAAGATGAAATGGGGTATGGCAGCTGGTTTAAGGCCCTTTTCCCAGTTGTAAGGACAAGGGACTCTTGCCAGCCTGACCAGGCTATTGAGCCACCCTCTGATGCCCGAAGCTCATCAGATAGCACATCAAGTAAGGATAACTCGAGCGAGGAACTCTTCGTACCAATCAAAGGGGCCAAGAAGGCTACAAAGACAAAAGACCGCCTGGAGTCAACTATTGCAGATGCAGTGGATGCCGTCAAAGATGTAGTAAAAAATGACCCAACACAGCATCTGATCAACTTTATGAAGGAGGAGATGGAGAAGTCCCGTCAGCATGAGCTGAAATTGTTTGAGATGCTAGTGCGACCAAGTGCTTCAATGTCTCCTCAATTCGCACCTGGTATCCAGCCAACTGGTCATTTCCAGCAATTTTCCCCCCCCCATGCTGCTGCACCATATGGTGCGTGCCAACCCTGCGGACCATCCTTCACAGCACAAGCAATGACATCTACTCAGTCTACAAACCCAGAATTTAGTTTCACCAGTGGCAATGTCTACCATAACCTGTAGAACCATGAGAATTATAAACATTTTAGGTTCGACTGTATTTGCATTCCGGGTTTGGGTTACTGGTGATGTAACAAACTGGCTCTACAAACTGCAATAAGATTTGTTGAGCTTTAAAATATTTCTTCTCATGTTTTGAAACCTTTAAGAAAATTTTGAAATGTACCTTCAAGGAGAAGCAGATAAACAGACTGCGAACTAAACATTAAATTTCGTTGAATTTTGCAAATGTTGGGATTTGAAAATAGGTTGCGTTGTTGTCTTTGCTATGGAATATTAAAACAAATTATCACAAATTTCAGTGACATTGATCAACATTTAAAGTTTATGATTGATCTGGCTGCTGTTTCCGGTATTTGATGAGATAGAATAATATATCACCGAAAATTTATTATTATCCAAGTAAATGCCAGTGAATTGAAAAATTCCTTTCAACAAATAATATTGTTATTATTTTTTAATCACAACAAATTGAGTCAATTTTCTTTGAATAATTATAATATAATTCAGTTTATTAGATATAATCAATTAATTATTTATTTGAAAGTTACTAGTTGTCAAATCATTGCCATTATTTATGAAATGTTTTATAATATTAATAAACAGTATTTGTTCTTGTTGAAGTAATGAAGACATGTACAATAGTTACATTTTCAATAATCTTGAAACTCTGGCAGACAAGTTTCACAGGGGGAACTTTTTGAATGGAAAATTTAATTAGTGAAATTTAAAATTGAGAGTAGGGGCAGACAGAATAGGCCTTATGCATGATGACGCTCTGATCTGCTGATCAATTTCACCACTAAGCCCACATTCGAAATGCAAATGTGCTCCCAAAGGAGAGAAATTGAAAATAATACCAGTGTGAAAGTTGAAAAAGCGTGCAAAAACTGCTATATTGGAGCAAGGCGTGGGGGTGAAACATCATCATGCATAAGGTCTATTTTCAAAGGTTGGTTGTCGGTACAAAATATGGGGATCCATAACCTTGCCTGCTATTGGGGATAAGCAAATACAAAGTGAGATCACCATTCAACATAACTATAACTTCTATATTATGGGATGTAATATTGCAAAATTAAACTGTGTGTCACAAACACTTTGGAATGAGAATCCAAACATTAACCTGAAAATATATACAAACAGCCTTTTTGACTGCCATTCTGTCATCCAGACATGGATATTTTCTTCCAATTGTAGTACTTGCAAACAATTCTTTTTAACAACATGTAACACATTTCCTTGAAAAAGCATCCAGCTGGTCAATTAAAAATCAGATAAGAGGTTGGGCCCTGTGAAAAATGCTTTGGAGGAAAAGGGGGAGAAGAGGGGCCAGTTACGGAATATACACTTATCAAGAAATGATGCATGAATATTTATGTTACTTTACTGACAACACTTGTTATGATATTCCGGTCAGTATTATAATAATAATAAAATTAATACTAAAGGAATTGAATGTCAAATAATAATTTTTTTTTTTCAAAATCCAAAAATTTAGGCAAGGAGAATCCGTTAACTTAAAAATTAAAAAACTGTGGCCTAATGATAAAAAAAAACTTGTACCGTCAAAAAAACTAAAACATAAATTGCTGTTAAAAGGTGGAGGCATAGTGAGTACTTATCTGGAGGGGTGCTTGACTAATATGGGATGATTCATTTGGGGGGGGGGAATTATTCAAGGAGAAATGGTAAGCAAAGTTATTTTGTCACAGTCAAATGGTGACTGGCAGGTCATGAAACAATTCCAGTTTCTTTCTCCAGCCACAGTTTCTCGCAGATTGCATTTCTGACCTTGGTTGCTTCAGATATAACATCACGTACAGGTGTACACTCTCTCATTTGCAGCAACTTCCTGATTTCCTCTTGATCTCGTTTCTCTTGAGTCTTTGGATCAAGTGTAACGTCCAGCTTTCGTGACATGGAGTCTCCTTTGTTAATGCAGATATTATGTAATACCATGCATGCAAGGGTTGTTATACGTACTTGCTCTTTACTGCTTTCATTCTTTCGCAACAAAACTCTCCACCGTCCCTTTAATTGCCCATATGCACCCTCGGTAACCATCCGCGCCCTACTCAGTCTGTAATTAAAATATCTTTGTTGAGGTGTCAGGACTGCATTTGTGTATGGCTTCATAAGCCATGTGCGGAGAGGGAAAGCTGAATCACCAACAATAAGAGGTTGGCATGATACTTCGCCCACTTTCTTTCCTATGTTTGGCAACATACCACCCTCGACAATATCACTCCAAAGTTCAGTCGATTTAAAAATAACTGCATCATGGGAATTTCCTGCATAACCACAGCTCCCCCACACAAACCTGTAATGTGAATCCACCATTCCCATTAACACAATGGAATAAAAGTTCTTGAAGTTATGATACTCTTTACAAGATTCTAGGCCGCCAGGTGGACATTTCATGGGAATATGGCACCCATCAATTGCAGCCCAACAACAAGGAAACTGCCAGAACTCTTCCATATCAATGATCTTCTCCTTAAATTCTTCAGATGATTCTGGCATGAAACTTGTGACGCTTTCATTCCAAAGGTGTTCCACGAGCAGCTCAGAAACTTCCTTCACGATGGAGCTCACAGTCGAGAGTCCTCTCCCCGTCATTTCTGAAATGGTGTAATAGTAATCACCTCTTCCTAGTCGAAACAGACAAATGCCAAGTCTCTCTTCCGGAGATATGGGCTCTTCAGTCAACGTTTGCTTCTGTAGATGGTGCCCAATGCGACTTAAAATGAAGCAAAATGTCGCTCTAGATATGCGAAAGGTTTTCTTGAAACGTTTGTCGCTGTAGTTGTTCCAGACTTCGTCCCACCAGCCGGAATTTCTAGTGAACCGACGACAAGATCGAACAGGTGGAACACGTGTTGTGACGCTTCGCGATGACAAAATCAGTAGAAGAAGAGAACAAACAGTTACTACTTGCCTCCGTCTTGCAACCAGGTAGTTAAGAGCTACCTGCATGTGTAGCCGTCGTCTTCTGATAACACGGAGTGAATTAGAGATAACAAATCTTTCCTTGTCTTTCTCTTTCAAATTTCGCGCCATTTTCATTCAAGTGATCAATGACGTTCTTTACCGTGATGTAAACAAAGATTGGGGGTCTTGGAACGACTCGCGGCATGCCCGACAATTGTGTTCGGCACAATTATATTCGACGTCTGAAATGAATGTCGCACAAAACAAATTTGAGTCGACTCAAATGTGAATTATATTCGGCGCATGAGAAATGCGACGTTTGAAACGGGCCTTAAAGAAATATAATTTTAAGAAATGTTAGGGGCCGGGGGAGGCTAGGGTTCCATTCGTGAAGTACACGAAGTTGGCGAACGTATTTATATCTCGACTTTCACAGAAACGTATTTATAAATATATCCAAACGGTTTCATCAAAACCATATCAATTTTTAAAAGATAACTATCGTCCGATCATTTATGAGTTATTCGCTTTCAATCGTTGTTTGTTTATTTGAAATATGATTGTCCGTAATTCGTGCGTTATCATCCAAACTGTGGTCTGTCTGTTCCAACATTGCTTTTTAAAATATAGAAATATAGTTATATATTTATTCGAGATTTGATAACTACCGTGATTAAAAAGTGGTTAGGAAACAATTCTACAATCCTAACAATCACAAAATATCTAAAACATAAGAAAAACTTGAGGTTCACGGCCCGCGCGCGCCATGTGTAATATTTGCATATTGATTCTTGAGACCAGTGTGTATGTGTTTTTGGTAGCCGCTATAATAAACATTTTTACTCCAATCTGCATGTATATACAACTCAGAAAGAAAGTATGGACAGACTCTATGTTACACTACTTGTATTTCCACATTACACCGCACTGCAGACAAGAAGACGTGAAATATACACGATCAAGCTGGACTTTCATACAAGCAACCAAGCAACTTAAATTGGTATTCAGTCTAAATATCATACAAAAGTGTTATCTGTCACCACTTAAATTCCAGAGACTCTTCTGTATGAGTTTTAGATTCTATCTTTAGCAAACGTTGCGACATTGGGGCAAATATACAACTCAAAACTTGGCGTGTAAGTTGCAGAAGAAACACAAACTACTGGTCGCCATTTTGACAAGCGATGTTTCCTCAGCGGTCCGCTAGGTTGCAATAAATACTGCTAACAGGGACCTCGATGTCATTACTCATCCGACAGTTGATACTGATCGAGAGCTGTTTGAGTGTTTGATTCACTGGTTGTTAAAAGAAAATCCAATATGGCTGAGGTAGCTAAGTCTCCCAAGAAGACGGCGGCGAAGAAGTCGCCAAAACCCGCTGACCATCCTTCTTACAGGGATATGATAAAAGCGGCGATCATAGCTTTGAAGGAGCGAGGTGGCTGTTCCCGCCAAAAGATTCTAGCGTACATTATGGCCAACTTCAAGGTTAAAGATAACGCCAGGATACAGGTCAACAAAGCTTTGAGGAAAGGCTTCGATGATGGCACATTTATCAGAGTTAAGGGGTCTTTCAAGCTCTCGGAAGCTGCAAAAGCGCCAAAGAAGCCCGCCGCCAAGAAAGCAAAGAAGCCAGCAAACAAACCTGCAGCAAAAAAGCCCGCCGCTAAGAAAGCAAAGAAACCTGCAGCTAAGAAACCAGCAGCCAAGAAACCAGCAGCCAAGAAACCACCAGCGAAGAAGCCAGCAGCAAAGAAGCCAGCTGCAAAGAAGCCAGCTGCAAAGAAGCCAGCTGCAAAGAAACCAGTAGCAAAGAAACCAGTAGCAAAGAAAGCTGCAAAGAAGCCAGTGAAGAAGGCTGGAGCAAAGAAGTCGAAGAAGTAAATATACAACACAAATATACAAACAAACGGCTCCTTTAGGAGCCACCACATTTGCAAAAGATATGGCCAGTAGTAGCTTCACCTTCAGCTTGAGGGACCGTAAATTCAGGGTCAAACGTTTCAGCAATCTCGAGAAAAGAAAAATATGTTCCAGGGGGGAACAGTCCACAATTAAACTACACTCACAGCTCACGCACTAGCTTATATTCAGCAGACATCTAGTGGTTTTTAAGAATTACCACTCCTTTCCTCTCACCCCTCCTTAATTCTGCAAATATCAAATATTTTGTAAATGTCCATTTTGACGAAAGGCCTAGAGAACCCACCATAAATGAAAACAGAGCTAAACTCCCCCCCCCCCCCACACACACACACATATCCCAATTTTCTACAGCTGTTGATTATGAATTTTTTCTATACATATATCACAGATCCATACATAGCAAAGCTTCTGATACAGTGAGTTTTCCTAATGCACCTATCAATGTTATTGTGGGGGCAGGGGGTTGTCAACGATTTTATCAAAAACCACTCCCACAGCAACCCCACCCCCCTCCCCGAGATACAAACCCATTCGGTTTGACAAGACACAAGTAATATATCTGAATGAATGACGAATCTGCATTGCATATATCATCAATTGAAAATAAATGACTCCCTTGTAAGACAGTCCTACAGAGATGCAATTTCTCATTTTGTTGTAATAATACTTGGGTTTATTTTACATCAGGGTTCCCGCGGATCCTTAAAAAGTCTTATTTTTGATTTTGTGTTTTTAAGGCCTTGAAAATGTCTTAAATTTGCCAAAATTTATCCTTGAGGTTTTAAAAGGTCTTAAAGATTTGTTCAAGAAAAATTAATTATTACTCATGGTCAGGTTTTGAAGATTGTGTAAAAAAAAATGACGAAGCAAACACCAGTTATTAGAAATTCTTGTTCAACAATCGCCCCGAATATTTTTCAAAACAGTAAGTATGTTACATTGTGGGTAAATAATTGGCGTGTATTGTAACTTTTGAGTAAAATATTGAAAAAATAGGTCTTAAATTTTCCAAATTTATGTCTTAAAAAGTCTTTAAAAGGTCTTAAATTCTGCCAGTCGTTAGCTGTGCACAGGAACCTTGTACATGTATGAATTCCTTTTTCATCCAATGTACTATTTAGTACTGCCAACTGTATAAAGGTCAATACAATTATTATTATTATTACTATTATTATTATTATTATTATTATTATTACTATTATTATTATTATTATTATTATTATCATAATCATCATCATCATCATATATAGGCCTGCACAAACTGAAGCTGAAGCTAAATCATTCCTGTCGAGGTTGTAGCAAACCTACCTTGGTTGCTTCTCAGCAACTGCCATTCTATCTGAATCTGGATCATTTGCCAGGATAACAGAACAGCTGTTTGCATCTGCTGCCTGCATTGCAAGATCCTATGAATGAAAACAAAATAACAAGTAATAAACTAATAATAATAATAATAATAATAATAATAATAATAATAGTGTCTTTATTACACATTCTCGCATAAAAATGAATTACAATGTGTTGCCATTTAAAAAGTGCCTATCTATATACTATAGATCGTTTCCACACAAATAGGTGTCCGAGAAAAAACTAATATTAGAACAATATTTTAACTGTTTTGTACAGAGCAGGTAAACATATACAAATGTCTGAAATTTTGGAGCAATTGGTTACTCCGTAACCGAGCTATCAGACAAATAATATCCGAAACATTTTAATACTGTAATTAGTATGTGACGGCCATATGGCGGACAAAAATGTACTCTGCAAATAAAGCTGTTTTCTTCCAATGAGAAGGATTGGGTGCACTTTTAAAAAACATTTAAAAATAATTTTTAAAGGAAAATTTCGCATTTGCCCAAATAATTATATGGATTTTTGCAATATTTAGGAAATATGCTGATAGAGTCAGATTGTCACAAAATTCAAAATACTGCAACTCAAGATTGAATCATCATATTGACGTTAAACTTTCAAAGAATGCTTTTGATGCCGATATCTGAATATTTTCAAAAGAACAAACAGCTTTACAGGTAATGTAGTTTAGATTTTAGAGTTCTGATGACGTCACGTGAAAACGAAATTCAAGGACTTTCAGGGGACTGCACCGAATAACAGCAAATACATGGACCTTGTGTGGCAAACAAAAATATAACCAACAGCACGGTTTGCACTACTCCTGGAATTCCTGTCCCAGAAAACTCCTGGAATTTGATAATTTATTTCCAGTGGCCTGTAAAACTCCTTAAAAAATAGATGTTTTCTATGTGCTCCTGGAATTAATTCTCCTGGAATTTTGTGGAGAATAATTTTATACTAAATAAACAACCTACAGCTTGCCAGTGCTTCAGATTTGCAATTTGTTTTCAATAAATATGTAGTTTTTCTGAGGATTTTTGCCCTGTTTCTCTTCGAAGCAAATCTTGAAAGGTTGAGAAACTTTGCAATTTTGTGGAGGCATGGCTGCTCAGACCTGTCACCAAGAAAGAAAAGTAGGGGTTGGGTCCTGGAAAAATGCTCTAACTACCCTGGAAACTCCTGGAAACCTCGTGGAATTTTGTGATCACTGATTTAATAGTACGTACTATGTAACAGTCATGTATCGCAAAATGGGAGACCAGATTGGCCAGAGCTGACAGCAAATGACAAAGTTGTTAAACGTACAAACACATTTACTGTGGAAACAATTCATCTATGTACTCCTGGAATTCTCCTGGAATTTTGTGGACAATAATTCTATACTAAACAACCTACAGCTTGCCAGTGCTTCAGATTTGCATCTAGTTTCACAATAATTTATGTATCTGAAATAAAAAGTCTTAAAACCACAGTTAATTTTCTAGTGGTGCAGCTGCCAGACAATTCAAGGATTTTCAAGGACCATGAATGATTTTCAAGGATTTTCAAGGACCATGAATGATTTTCAAGGATTTTCAAGGACCATGAATGATTTTCTTTGCAGGCCTGAAATTTATTTAATTTTATTTATTTATTTATTTATTTACAAGTTTTGTCGTTTATGGCAGGGAGTACCCACAGAGATATGTCTCCATTAACGGGCTCCCACAATAAACAATAAATACACACACACATGCACATGTATGCACATGCACATGCACACTCGCACTCGCACTCGCACTTGCACTCACACTCACACTTGCAATCACATTAACACTTGCAAAAAAGAAAATTTCAGTTAAATACAGAAAACAAAAAAGTGTAAAACATATTCAGTTGTTTTTTCAAATTCATGGACTTTCCAGGATTTTCAAGGACTGTAGTAACCCTGCTTACCAAAGCACTCTTCCCCTCCTCCGGGTTGGGATATTTCACTGTAGAGAATTCTGGGTCGGGCTCCATCTAAGGATATTAACATCAATATACATGTAGTGGTGAGTTACATGTACAATGGGATAAACACTGTTTAGTCATGGACAGTCTGTGGAGGTGGAGGGGTAGTAATAGCAATGCATTTAAAATATTGTAGTCTTTTCATATATCTATGATTACATTCACTTACATGTATGTTATTATCACAAAGGATAAAACGATCGACAACAAATGCCAGCATCATTCATCCTATTTCATGCTGCCACTAGCTTTTGTTAAGTCCCCCACCCCCAGAAGGGGAGTCTAGACCAACGGTTTAACGTCCTTGTCCACAGACAGTGTAGCAAAAGGAGGTCACACAAAATCAACGTGGGCAAGACCTTCTTGTTGGTAGTCAGAGATCTAGCTATAGTAAGTGACCCAACCTGGTTCACACAAATCAGAGTTCAATCCCCTTACACCCCCCCCCCTCCCTCTCACTTCTAAAGCCCTGTTACTAGTGGGTAGGTTTACTCCCGGGGGGTACTCCATATTAAGTCTTTATACAGGGGGGTTCTGCCCAGAGTCTGGACCCCTTACCCTTTTATATACCACTTTTAGCCAAAAAGGTGACCCTTTAAAATACCTCGACCTA
>JANVCH010067621.1:0-10552 GCA_025505405.1 Epizoanthus rinbou | reverse complement strand
GTAGGGGGGGGGGGTCACCAACACCTTGCTCAAATTATTTGTTAAATATTGTACCATTTCTTCCAGATTGCATGTCACTGTTGATTTGTATTGTTGATGGCACAAGGCACAGTTACTGACTTAGAACTAAGACTGATTCCTCTGTCATTAGGGATTTTCTTAGTTTGGCAAACGTGTTTTACGTGTAGTGAATACTTAGTTTGCGATTTTTATTATTTTCAAAATAACAATTACTAAATTTAGTGATTTTTCATTAACTCGCCAAAATCGATAAAAGCTGGTCAGAAAAACCTTAATTTCCAGATAGCCTGGGTTCCAGATGTTTAATCACCTCGGTCTATATATAGAAGACATTTATAATTTACTTACTGTTCCAATCTTGTGGCCTGCACGGAGGTACGGGACAAATTGGTCAGAGAGAACGTTACCCTCTTCTTTGACCTGATATAAAATACGACATTCGTTACTCACAGAATCGAAAATGCAGGCGGAGTTTTGCGAGCGATAGGAAAGTTGTACCCTGCGATGCAAACAAACTAAACCCCAGCTTTTAGTGCAGATTTCCCAGCGGCCGGCTGCACCCAGGCTAGAAAGTTGTAAGGCATTGGAGATCACGTATTTTAAAAAAAATCAATATTAAGAAACGCTTCGCTCGTGTATCGCTACTTTGGCCACATCAACTTACAGCTCACTGACGTTGTACATGTTGTGCTTATGCGCGCAGCCTTCACGAACGTTTTTACAAATTTTAAAAAATATGTTGCGCACACACTCAGCCCGTTCAAACGGATGCGACATCGTCTAAGTGTACAAACGAACCCAACACCATCCAACATGTTGGATACAAAGTTAAAGACGTTGGTTTTTCCGTGGATGGAAAGTTTGAACAGAATCAAACTTGATACAACACAGTCCAACATGGTGTTCAAACGGATGCAACATGTTGCGTCGAAAAAATATGTTGAACGGTGAACATTGGACCAACATGTTGGACCCGTTTGAATGGGCCTGACACCTGTTGGCAGCTGCTCTCTGGTGCACGTGCACTGAGATGCTTGTCCACACATACACACACACACGCGCGCATACACGCTCTTGCACACACATGGACACGCTCACGCATATGCGCGTCCACAATCAGCTGATCTCTTCACACGCTTTGAGCTCTGCCTTAAGCCAGGATCAAACGAGCACGAGAGTTGACTCTTTGAGAGTTTCATGAGAGTTCAAGTTGAATGACAGTTCGCTCAATTGTCATCATGTACTAGTTAAACGATCAAAACTCTCGTCAACTCTCATCAAACATTTGAACATGTTCAAACTTGACGAGAGTGCACGAAAGTGGATGAGAGGG
The DNA here is from genome assembly GCA_025505405.1 of Epizoanthus rinbou. Taxonomy (NCBI): domain Eukaryota; kingdom Metazoa; phylum Cnidaria; class Anthozoa; order Zoantharia; family Epizoanthidae; genus Epizoanthus; species Epizoanthus rinbou. Next base: position 9,198 of record JANVCH010067621.1, on the reverse strand, counting down.
CACCAGAGGTTGGCGGTCAAACGTGAGTGAGAGTTTTTGTGTTTTATTTCAGCGACATGTAGTTGTCTGTAATTTGAACTCATCAACTCTCATGTACGTTTGATCCCGCGGGTTGACATGCACGCACGCCAGCACACACGCACGCATGCGCTCAATTGCTGTCTCGCATACATACACACACCACTGTGTCTATATTCCGGTTCACTGAAGACATACTAATAATAATCATGAAGAGAGCTACTAAATACCTGAAGCTGTTCCTGTATCTGTGCGCTAACCTGCGGCATATACGGGTGGAGGAGCACTGAAATCAGCCACGTTACATTGGCCGCCACGTTTATCACTGTGCCAGCTCTGGATCTGTAGGAAAGACAACAGTAGTACACATTATATACAGCTACTTTACAAAAGGTTGGCAGTGTGCAATAGTCAAGCAATGCCACGACCGAAAGAAAGTGAACAATCGTACTGCGAAAGGATAGAATTAGAGTTAAATGATACCTACAATCCTGGACAAAAATAGCCTTTTAAAAACACTCTCAACCCCCGCTCCCCTTTTTCAATGTTGTTGAGTACAACAGAACGAGTTAACAAGCGACAGTTTACAAACTTGTCCAACATTGTGTGGGGGAGCGGGGGTGTTTAACTTATATTTGTCATGTAGGTGCATGACAAATAATTCCCTAATTACAATTTTATTGCAGTCATGTATATAAAAAAGCATGCTGACCTGCTTGTTGGCATCTCGGCAAAAACTTCTGATATCGTCATTAACAATTTTCCTATACGAATGGGTCTACCCACTGGCTAGAATGGAGGTTACACTTTCCATGATCTGTTCATTAATACATTATGCACACTTGAATATATAGGTAGCATATAAGAATTAACACAATTCTGAACAGGTCCTTATATATTTTATTATACATACTGATACTAATATAGCAGAAACTCTAATGACCTACACATATTAATTAACCCATATACAAGGAATATAAGAATAAAACAAAGCAAAATTAAACAAATCAGGCAAGCATCGCCATCAGTCTGTTACTGAATATTCAAAATTTTCCAAATAATTATTCGGTATTTGTTCATATTCTTATTCTAGCACGGGTATATACTATATGTTATATAATAAAGCACCTCGATGTTATTTTTGTAGTATCAGTCACGTATCGTTCTCAGTGATGCACTAAGCATAAGACCGCCACTTGCTTTCTTTGAGTGTGACTGTTCGAAACTGAAAGCACGAGCGCTCAAACATAATCACAACTAAAGTGACACTTGGCGCGGTGCTATAAATAGTGATGCCCATGCATGCGCCCCATCGCCGAGAGCAATGAATGCACCGTTCGAAGCCCTTCAGTTCAAAGCTTAAACATCGTACTGCTTCGAACCAAACATCTGCACATCTAACTGTTTCAGAGATTAGCTCATCAAGTTAAGTTTGACTATTTCTTGCTGTTCTAAAAGTCACGCTAAAACGGATAATAATAAACATTTATACAGACAAAAACAAACGAGCGGCTCGAATGGGTTTACAAGTAGATGGTTCGCATGCTAAAATAATTAGATTCAACTTCGATCTTAATTTGTACTACATAGCAAAGTCCCGCTTTTTAAGTAAAGAAAATATATTACCATACGTGACTTATAATACTTCCTTGCCTACCTGCAAAACAGACTGTTGATAGAATAACAACGCTTCCCAAAACAGACGGTACAAGAATCATCTTTCATTTGTCTCCGGAATTGAATACGGCTTGTGGTGTTAACCTAACGAGCGTTCTTATTGGTTGATGTTTATAAACCAATAAAAATCATTCTAGCAAGGAGCAAGGTTACACTCCTCTCGGGCTGGTTACACCCAATTTCGTCAGAACAATGAGATTTTTGTTCCACCAAATTGAGTAGAAAGTAGCTAGCTAGAGACGATATTCATATTGAGCTTTGGGCTAATTTGTATGCTGTCAGTCAGCATAAGCTGTAGCTGTGCGAACAAACTGTTTTAATAGCAGAGCGACAGCGACATAATTGAAGACTCAGAACGTGCTGGGGAATTTCGAAATTCTAAATAGTTTTTTTGTTATGGTGTTTGTTCTCAATTTTTTCTCTTTGAAAGCACGCATTTTCCGACAATCGTCTCTAAAACAATTATAATGCGTCTAATTAAAATTTCCCAGCACGTTATATGACAACAAACAGTGCTGAAACTGATAAGCAGATGTTTGATCCGGTCAATCCAAACGCGGGTGACGTGGGACTTTTGGAATGTAAATAAAAGGTTGGAAACAACGCGCTTATATTCGCTCAGAAAAATAAGTTCTTAAAAATGACAACAATTATTTGTATAATTTATTAAGCTTTCCACTGATATATAGGTTTATGGGTGTCCGGTGCGTAACAACGAAGATACAGGCCAATTACTGAAAACACCGCTCGACCTGCACGGTAACATTAATAGATTTTTTTATAGTAACTGGACCATCGACAACTTACTTTCTTTTCTTGTAAAGGAAGGCCGGAGGGAGACTATGAACACGTGATGGATAATTACTCATTATTATTTCCCTGAACAAATTCAGTATCGACTGATGATTCATTTTACAAATTAGTCGAGTCGTTACCGTATACCGTCAGTAGAGGTTCCCTTCTTATCAGTCTAGTCTGACAAAGTACTGAGCACTTACCAACCGGGTACTTTCTGTATTTCTTATTTGGGTACCAGTCTCCAAAGTTTACGAAGCCGTGCATCCATTCACACTGGTTGCTCCACATCTGAGCCAGGTTACCAAGCTCTTCGTTCAGCACCTGGTACGGTAGTCATAAACAGAATGAAGGCAGATCCAGACACGACATGGGTACAGGTATTAACATAGCCACAGACAGACAGACAGACAGACAGACAGACAGATAGATACAGCCAGGAACAAGTACAGACATAGACTCAGACGGACAAATATGTCTCGACATCTGTTTCTTCTCACCATGTACTCCATGTCAGCTGCGGGTGGATTCACCTTGGAGCGCAGCTCGTTGTGCATGTCTACGAACTGCTCCTTCATATTACTGCTCAGGAGGCACGTAGCATAGTCGTTTCTCCCGGGAGCTATAGGACCCATCCTACCAGCCAGCGCAACGTCGTCAGTTCCTATGACGATCAGGAACGCCAAAGCCGCAAGGCGCGAGCCAATCAACAAATTCATAACTGCTGTCCAAAACTGTATATAGAAACAATGGATCCAAACATTTCATGAACAGTGTGGGAATGTGATGCGACAGTGTTAGAGTTTTAAAACCCAAATTATGCTTCCTGTATATATATTGCATTGACGATACATACCTACTGAGTGTGGTTGGTGCAGTCGGTAAGATCTGTGATTCCTAACCAGATTTCCAATTCTAATATTTTGGCGTTGGGTGAGGTAGATTGGCCTAGTATATATAGTAAGCTAAGGGAGACCATGTTTTTTGTTTGTCTACCCGCTATTGGCGAATTTGCAACGGAAGTAGATAAGTAAATATAAACAAGTTAGTCTGACTTCAGACGCTAATTTTCCTTTGCTGCGAGAAAGGAAGGAAACTTAGCGTCTGAGGTCAGGCTATAAAGAAGTTGCATATGTTTGAATTTGTGAGACCTTTTTTCGCCACACAGTCCGTGGACAGCGACGTTGGGAGATTGGGGAGAGGAAGAAGATTTTCCCCCACCTGCGTACGCGTTGCTGCTTCCTCTCTCCAATCTCCCAATTTTTATCCGCGCCCCAAAACTCGCTCGGGGGCCGATTTTCGGAATTCTTGGCAAAGAAAGGGGCTGTTTAATTTGCAGTCTAATGAAGTTTATATGCCCACACGGCATACATCCACAAAGTATGAACCAGTTATCTTCTGAACCGATAGTTTGGTTTATAAATCAATCCAATAAACACTTTGCTTTTTGTGTTTTTTTTAAATCGATAAAATGATCCAGCAGAATTTAATCGATAGAATGATCCAGCAGAATTTAATCGATAGAATGATCCCGCAGAATTTAATCTTAATTTAATCCACAAAATAAACCCCGGCAAAATGTTAATGCTATAGGAAAGTGCCACGCGCCTAAGGAGCAAAACACGGTACACAGCGGACTGTGCTAAACCGAGAAACACTGGCGATCTTTTCTCCGTAAGCTAAGAAGGACAAAATATTGCGGCGAGATCCCCAAAAGTAGGCACTAAATCCGCAGTACTAACATTATTGTAGTTTCAGGGATATAGTGTAGGAGATATTCAGTGTTCACGAAGACCTCCTATTCTGATATACGTGCTAATTAATCATCACATTGTAATTGCTTTGGCATTTAAGACAAAACATTTAAAAACTACTCTAAACTCGATGTCTTCATTTAGGAATAAGTAATCTGGTTCCGATAAAGTATTATAAAGTACTCTTCAGAAGCCCAGTTATGTAAACTTGATATGAAAGCCAAACTCAGCCTAAAAGGCAGTAAATTCAATCGTGGGTTAAAATTTTAAGCCTGGGTCCACGTTAACCCTCTTCAATTCGATCAAGCGGGCCCTGCTCTCGGACTACGGAATAAAATACTACCTTTAGTTCATATATATTTCTAAACTGATTTCAGTTTTTCCCTTTTACAGCTGCAGCATTAGTACAGGAACTCTCTTACAGATCGACTGCCCCAAGAACAAGTTCTACGAAAAGTTCGTTGTTGAGATTAGGGCAGGTATGGGGGGAAAGGCACTGGTTCACATCAAAGACAGAGAGGGCATGGCAGGACAAACCTGGGGAAAATCAGCCAAACAGATGGAGACCGTACAAGGCGGAACGCTGGAAAGTGAAGGATACAGTATCGATGAATTGTTCTCTCTTTCAAGTGACAACAAATCGTCGTCGAAGATCAAAGTTTATCCAGTTTTCCCAATAATATCCAGAGAAAATCAAGTTCCATGAAGTGCGGTATGCTACCTACAGCTTACATTTAATGAACTAACGTTGATTAAAACTATTAAATAATGCGATTTACAAAGCAGTGTAAGATAATCTGCAAATAAAGTTTTAGAGTGCATTTGAGTGTAGATGCTGGTTGACTAATTTTTAAAAGAACTAGGTGTTTTTTTCACCCTTACGGATGTGTCAGCCATAAATATATTACTAACCAAAAGAGTAATACTAACTATAATGCAGTAATACAAATTAACCATTAATGTAATTAATTTATTATTATTGTTGTTTATTTTACTAACCATAAATGCAATACCTCGAATTGACCATCAATGTAATACCAATCAATCATAAATGTAATAGTTGGTTATTTCGTACTTTACGATAATAAATCAATGTAACGCAATTGAACAACAGTTAATTTATGTGTCAAATAGTAAATTATGACGTCATATGTCGCAAGTCACGTGATTAATATAAACGTTGCGTATTGGCCGTTTTAGAGTTAAAACAAGTTAGTATTACATTTATGGTTAATTTCTATTTAATTGATGGTTAGTAGGGTGGATACAGCGTCGAAAAAAGGTAACACGTCGATTTTCAGTGAGTGCAGATGTGGTAAGCACTCTTTAGTATTCCTCCCCCCTAGAATGACCAGGCTTGGTTACACAGCTTGTGAATCATTAATTAGTAATGCTTTAGTAGATAAGCACTAGTTCATAACTTTATTCCGCTTGGGCACTCAAAACAACAAAACAACTGACAACTGAATGGAGTGTGACCTTGTACTGTTGCCGAAGTGTGCAGACAGCTCTTTATTACCAATGCTACTATACATATATAAATACACTAACGTCTCTACCCTAACTCTATCATTCAAAAGTCTCATGATCAATGCACACCCGAAGTGCTCAAAAGGTTATGCACATCCGTAGTGCTCACAAAAGTATGCACCTCCGTAGTGCTCACAAGCTAATGCACATCTGTAGTGCTGACAAGCTAATGCACATCCGTAGTGCTCACAAGCTAATGCACCTCCGTAGTGCTCACAAGCTAATGCACATCTGTAGTGCTGACAAGCTAATGCACATCTGTAGTGCTCACAAGCTAATGCACATCTGTAGTGTTCACAAGCTAATGCACATCCGTAGTGCTCACAAGCTAATGCACATCCGTAGTGCTCACAAGCTAATGCACATCTGTAGTGCTCACAAGCTAATGCACATCCGTAGTGCTCACAAGCTAATGCACATCCGTAGTGCTCACAGGGTTATCATTATGCACATCCATAGTGCTCACAAGTTTTTGCACATTTGTAGTGCTCGAAAGATAATTAATCGGTCAAACTTTGAAACAAAAATGTCGGTTAGTTAAGTCGTTTGAACATTATATAAGAAATTGTTCTCCGCCCGGTACGAAAACCAAGGGATAAAACCCTTCTCTTCTTGGGAAAAAATACTCTGGGAACGTAGTCTCCGATCGAATGTAGTAGCACTAGCTTCGGAGATTAAAACTTTCTTAATTAAACTTTGACACATACCTTACATAAAATATCAAATATTGAAGTTTGAACTTCAAACCTTCTGCAACAACGGCGAGATGAATACTAATCTACAACAACTGCTAATATACCCACCCATCACGCCGGAATTTTAACAATATACTTCAAGATGCAAAACAACCTATCACCTAGCACAATGCTTCAGGCCGTTATGAATACGCTTTATGCCAGGTACAACTTTGGATACATTATCAGACATTCATATTTACATATCTTTATTAAAGTTCCCATTGACTCGGGGTTTCAGCTACAAGGCGTCTATCTATAATCTATCTACATTATAGTTGAATGATGAACAAATCAACTGAACGTTGATGTGTTATGTTGTTCGTCGGGAGGGAGGAAGATTTGAGCTGACGTTTCCAGCGCTAGACCTTCGTTAGAGCGGATGGATTAATCGTTGAAAGTTGATGTGTTTTTTGCAGTGTGGGTGCAAGGCTAGCCCTTTGTCCCGGTTTTGCTCTGATGAAGGACTAGAAAATCTTTCTTCAAAAAAACAAAGATATGACTTTTCTCAACAGTTAATATTCGGTATCTTATGGATTTCCATATGATAAACCAGGCTATTGAATGTCAACTGCCGGTCACAACCTACAAAACTGCATTATCCCAGAAATCATTTTTTTGTATTTTGACATGTACATGGAATGCTTTAACAGATAAGGTGCGAAGCTTCGCCCCAGTTAACTCATTCAAAAGAAAACTGAAACAAACACTGCTAAACGAGTTCCTAGCCAACAGCAGCCTTCAAAGTTATTCCAGTTGAGCTGATAAAGAGCGCCACAGTGTTTAAGAAGGGCAATGATGCAATGACTATCCAGCAGCTTCGGGTAGAAGAGAACCCTGGCTATAAAGATGAGCCAACGACGGGTAACAGCGAACCGTACCCCGTCATCAAGAAGCCTGGATTACTAGATCGTAGTCTTGCCTTAATAGCTGGTAATATTCCTCATCTCAGCAGCTGCTTCAGAACCAGTTGCACGGCGGAAAAGTCTGATTCAGCGGTGGATGCCAAAGATGACTCTGGCGCAACTTCCTGTCCTATCAATCCTTTGAAAGTGTTCGAGACTACCATTGGAGCAGACACAGCAACCATTTGGGATCCAATTATAGGACGAAAAAAGGAACTGCTAGTGCCTTGGAAAGAGTCTGTGAAAAGAGAAGGGCAACACTACACCGAAATGCCGTCGAAGTGAGTATAAAATCAAACCAAATAATTTGAAAATTAATTCCAATTTCAAAATAAACATATTTTTGATCGAAATTGTGAACATAATTTATCTTTGGTTAAACTCATTTCCGTTTTTTCCCTTTTATAGCTGCAGCATTAGTATAGGATCTCTCTTACAGATCGACTGCCCCAAAAACAAGTTCTATGAAACGTTCGTTGTTGAGATTAGGGCAGGTATGGGGGAAAAGCCACTCGGTTCACATCAAAGACAGAGAGGGCATGGCAGGACAAACCTGGGAAAAATCAGCCAAACAGATGGAGACTGTACGAGGCATAACGCTGGAATGTGAAGGATACAGTATCGATGAATTGTTTTCTCTTTCAAGTGAAAACATATTATCGTCGAAGATCAAAGTTTATCCAGTTTTCCCAATAATATCCCAAGAAAATCAAGTTCCATGACGTGCGGTATGCTACCTACAGCTTCGATTTAACGAACTAACATTGATTTAAAAAATTAAATAATACGTTTTAACAAAGCAGCTGTGTACGAGAATATGCTAATAACGTTTTAGAGTGACTAAAGTGTAGATGCTGGTAGACTAGTTTCGGTAAAACTGAAACATAACACAGAAACTTTCTGATCTTCATCTATTTATCATATTGAGTGTAGACTGTGCATGTGACAAGAACTATTTAGTACCCTCTGGAATGGCAAAAGCTTAGTAACACAGCGTATTAGTCATCAATTAGTCATGATTTGATAGGTAAGTACTAATTTGCACGGACCGAAGGTCTGTTTGCTTAAACCCGTACCCTGGGGTAGAGATAAGGTTTGGGAGCCTTTCTGACAAATCTGGGCTGAGCTATTATTGTTATCTAGGAAGGCTAGGGGGGGGGGCAATCGCCCCTCCCCTCTTCAATTAATAAGTTGTAAAAAAGCCATAATTAGTAGGTTATTTAATTAGTCCATAATATACATTTTGGTAATTAGCTAATTAGATTATGGCGTCACGTGACGTCACAAAGACGCCATCATATTTCCTATGCTGTCGGCCATCTTGGATTTTTGATGACCTCAGAGTTTTGCCTTAATTGATGTGAAATTGACAAAAATCACAGGTTTGGCATTTGTTAAGTTAGATCTATAATTTATAATTCTGTGACAAAATCCGAATTAATTTAGGTTAAGTTATGTTTTGACAAAAGTGCCAATCGAAAACAAGGTTGCCATGGCTAAGGAGGAGCATTTACAAGTATGACTGGCGCATCAAATTATCCGCCAATAAATTTTAAGGTTGATAACATTTAAAATTTACCGTTTAGAAATGACAAAATAGAATATCCTTGGGGGAACCAGATATGATTAAGGTGGCTAGATCGGATTTTTCACTAACGATACCGGCCAACTTTAGAAACAAATTACGTCTTTGTGACAAATAAATCGGGACAACGACCATTACACATCTGCTAGAGATAGATTAAAACTTGAGATAAAGTTGGTCTTATTAAGATCAGTTGTGCC
>JANVCH010067610.1:0-10554 GCA_025505405.1 Epizoanthus rinbou | reverse complement strand
GTGTATCCTAAACGAATGCGCTCTAAGATATCATTGCCGCCTTCACTGCTTTTTCAATATAATACCAACTGCTAAAATATTACTACTTTATTAGATTTATAAGTGAGTAGAGTTTGTAACCGGAATGTTTTGTAGTATTATTAAATTTAGAGTGCCAAGATTTTCAGTAATTCTACTACTACAAACTGTTGTCAATCGTTTCATCACTAAAGACTAAATTTCCCTTGCATCAACTCGCGCTGAATACAACTGTTTTATACTAATACTTTTTGACCACTGCATCGTTTCATATTTTATATTCAACAAACAGCTGAATTCTGAGTTTTGAAGAAATGATAGCCATTTTAATTGTACTCTTTGCTACAACCAGTAATTAATACTAATTGGCTTCTTGAGATATGATTAATACTAATTGATGTATCTTGATAAGGGAGTCGCCATCTGCTAGCTGCATGTTTGCTCGAGCAATTGTATTTGTTCCATAAGCGATGAGAGAGGTGTTACGTTAGCCAGAAGACACTCAAATAGCAGGACTGACAACAATGAGGATTCACTAGCCTCCCTGACACTTTCGTTTACTATTCAAACTGATTTTACTACAAGAACTTTTCAAAGAAGAGTATTTGATTAGGTCGATGATCATTTTATGATAATTAGTTTAATTAAATTATTAGCGAATCATTCCAACACGTTATGAAACAATAAATATTGGTAATCTAGTTTTCAAACAGAAGTGTATTTTAAAATATATTTTGAAAGGTTTGCTGTGAACACATTACTCAATGCTATTTAATATGTTCCATTAATGTTTGGTGTTTTGGCGATATTGAACGCCGGACTCGGCAACGGGTCGTCTACAACTACGATATAAATGCCAGGATACTCTGGCGTTAGCAATAGGCAGTTATCACTCGAAGATTACTCTCCCTTCATATACCGCTATATGCTATATTCACTACGCTGAAATATAGCTTTCGGTTATAATCGTAAATATTTTAAAATTTTAGATTCACATTGTGCTGTGGTATCATATTATATTGTTGTTAGCAGTTATCTAATATAAATATATATTGTGACGAGATGTTGACACGGGTTCTCTGCAAAAAATGAGATGTGGTTAGTTTTATTCAAGCAGGAATGATTAACGAGAGAGTGATATAATCTCAGTGATTTGCCGCACTGTCTACAGAAACGTGGCAAACTAACAAGGTTAAATAAGTTTGTTTGTTGTAGAAGATATTATCTTCAGCTCGCTGTTATGGCTGTACGTAATATAAACGCGCATTTCGCGTCAATCCTTTAAAACAGCTTTCGCATTGGAAGACTGACAGTGGTGAAGTTCGTGACAACTCTCGTAAGTGTGCGTGTCAACTAAAAGAATTTAGTAATATAGTTTTGTTTCAATGTCTTATCATTGTATTGTTTAAAAACGCCTGACATAGTATTGCAAGTTTGCTATGTAGTGAGCTGACCGCCTACCAAGATGTGAAGAATACCTCGGGGCGCTTCGCGTACTCTGCTCTGCAGCACAGCATGCAATTAGGGCCTTCATAGATCGTTAATCCTGAATAACAGTCCGACTACGCCCAGACTAAGACGTTACAAATACACACTGGACCACATATGAAGTGAACCATTAAACATATGTTCAAGCTAAGTTAAAACATTATCAACACAACTGGCTGATAAATTTATTGGAAAAGTGTTTTATTTGTGAGCATTTAATGTATTTCAATATATTTAGTTTGCCTATGTATGTTTGTATATAGTATAGACGATCAAACCTCCCCCTCGGCTACTGACAAGTATTTTATCATAGTTTCGAAATAATCAAAGGTTAAGAAACTAAGCAACACAAAATAATGTTTGCACGACATGTAATACTGAAACAGGGAACAAACGTAAATATAATTTACTTGATAAGAGCAAAAACAATTTTGCATTACCGCGATATATCAGCTGTACAAGTTCTCGTTATACTGCTATCCCCATGGTTGTATCAATATCGCGTGTTTTCTCAATCGTTCCACTCTCACATTCGTGTATGTTTCCAGTCATTTCAGTTAGCCACGTGATATACATAGACGCTAGTTTTATAGTCTCTATTTTGGACGGCCGCCTTTCATTTGGAAACAGAGGAATAACATCTCTTAATGTTTCAAACGCGTCGTTTACAATACGAACGCGATTGCGTTCTCGTTCATTGGCTGATTTTCGTTGCTTGCTCACTCCCGTTAATCTTGGTGCTCGTCTTCTTTGTTTCTTTTTTCTTTTCTTTTCAGGTTTTAACGCAGGAGAAGGGCAACAATCTGTATGCGAGTTATTTGCTTCTGGTTCTCGTAGATCCAGCCATTCTGGTGCCATTCTAAAATATTTAACACAACATAACAGTTAGAAACATTAAGGTGCGCCCACAGAACGTAGATCAAGTTTGTATAAAACTAAATGATTCTAAATGTGTGTTATTTCAAAACTTCCAAATGCTTCATAAAAGTTAAAACAGCTAAAATACAACGAATCTGTAATTTTCTGCGGTTGTGTTGTTAAATCATTATATTATCATAGTATTATATTATTATATAAAATTTGTGAATTTTTGCTGGGTTTGAACACATTCACCCTGTTCTACCTCCGTCATTTCTGTAAAACAAAGTTCAACGAAGATAAATGTGTAGAAACGTCTTTATTACCTATCAGCCACATATTTTACTGTATGCATTACGAGACTGGATGTATCAATTATCAATGACACTGTTGATGAAATAAGCTGGAATATGTTATACATTACAGCTTATATAGATGGTATTAACGAATGTTGCCAGTCTCTTTGGGGTGGGACATTTAAAGCGACAGAGAACGAGCACGCACCAGTGAATTCGCGGCAATGCAGACCACGTTGTTCCAGCATGCCAGATGCACATTTGCTCAGATAATGATCTCTGTTCACACAAGGCGGGGTCATGCATAATGTGTTTGTGGGTCTCTCTTTTGTGGCTGTTTGAAGGGTTGTAACTTTGATGTAAATCATGAGCAAGTTAGAGCTTTAAAGTGTTGTTCTTTTTGTGTTATTGATACCTTTTGCTGTTGAAGATTCAATGAGTTTACTCAAGGTAGTTAGCCCAAGATCTTGACCTCCGTGATGGCTATGCCATTCAAATTAGATCATGCTGGTATAATGAGCTGTCTTACTTTGCATAACAACGCGCTATGTGGTCTGGATTTAATAATGTTCATGATTTGTTTTTGGTAGTTGTTATGACTTATCATTCAATCAACAATAATACTATAGAAATACAACGAGCGAACGGCTTCAAGTGCGCCGTCATACAGCAAGACACCCAGATCAGTGTTGATCGTGATCTACAAGGATATCAAGAGACAGTTAATTAACAATCACTTAAAAGACAAGCGTTATTGTCAGATGTAAGAATACCAAGGTGATAAAACTCTCATTAAATTAATTTTCTTCAGATATCATCTTTGCTTGACATAATAATTGGCATTCAAAGCTAGAAAATCTAGCGATCAACACCCCGACAATATTCCAAAGACGTTCCGCAAAACTACACGCGCATTCCTGTGTGAAACTAGTTTATAACATGATATACGAATCGTGAAGAAGTTTTAAACCACTTCGGTAGCCTCCGGCTCATGCTGGCACGGGCAATTAATCATCTGCTACGCTTGGTTAATATGTTGCTGAAATCTTCGTTTTTACATGGAATATCAAAATTATGCCCTGATGTCCTTGCGAATTCCAGCACATGCAATTCCCGTCCAGTCTTCGAGAATTACAGTTGGTCATTATAAGCAATATATTGTTCGGCTGTTCTTACGAGATCATAACAAGTGCCTGCCAGAGAACCTGTGAAGGTTGTTTGATGCAGAACCGTCATCATATGTGTGATAGTCGCGCCATTACTTTTCAGCCAAATAAATCGATCTATCTCCTCTATAACAGTCTCATCCAGCGGGCTCAGTCACCTGTTGTATGCATTGTCTATGGACAATTTTATATATGGTTCTGCTTACAATATCTGGTTGGTTCTTTTGCACGGGTGGCGAGCTTGTTTCATTATAATGGGAAATAAAACAGCTGTAGTTAAATTATTTCATTCTAACAGCCATTGATACATCAATCGCTAAGCTGTCGATGAATCTAGTTCAATACAATATAGTGAGGAGAAACTTTTGAATTATTTCAAGGGGCAAAATAACATGGAGTGCGTTACCGTACATCAGATCTAAGGGTAAGTATCGTTGGAGTTTAACAGCAGCTTTAATAACCGTTTCGGTGGAGTCGCGCAAGTGATGTCAGTGGTACTCTGAATAGGATAGAAACATCCGCACTCCACCAATACAAGCAAACATTGTTTTTAATATATGCCCAAGACATATCCCCGTATAATTTTGCCACGCCAAAATGAAATGAAGAGGAACATTTTGCGAAGCCACTGACTCATAAAGTAGTTGTAGTAAAAGTGTAATGGGACGTAAACAGGGAGAACGCGGACAATAGGAACTGTTTTGCAGTTAAGTGTTTACTTTAAACATTTCACGACCCGCCGGAGCACATCCTGTTGTGTTTACTGTTTTTGTTGTCGCGTCTAAACGAAATGAGAGTTTAAAACTTGAAACTAAAACTCAAGAAGAGACCGAATTATTAGGACGGCGTGGTCAAACTGTAGTGCAAATTAAATATAGAATTCGGGGACAATAGAAATTGGTTTGCGGCAAAGCGTGTCTTTTTCATCCCAGTGAAACGGGCCAAAACACATTCTGTTATATTTATTGTTTACTGTTGACCCTTGACACACAGTGATTATGTGTTTATAGTAACAACAGAACAGTCCGTATTCGATCACCATGTGTTTCTTCCTTGCTTCTTTTGAATCGAACTTGAACGTGTTGATATCTTGAAAGTTTACCGTGTGGAGGAATGTCTCTGTTTGGAGAATAAATATAAATTGCGAATAACATTTACACGGAATATAATTCCGTTGAATACATTTGAGGAAAATATATCAAAGTGTTTAAATGACTTTCAACTTCTGCGCAACAGCACACGTGACGAGCAGGGGTTTAAATTCGTGCTTCGTTTTCTCCAAACAATGACTTTTAATGTATAAGAATTTGTGAATAATCAACTTGATAGGGGGGTCAACTAATCCAATCCCCTAACACAAAGAGAACGTTATGGAATCGAAAACACTAATACACATCACACATAGAGAAATGTGCATTTTGCTTTTAACAATTACAACATTTTGAGCCAGTTGATAGAACAAAAATCGGAGAGCTTTCAGAAGTAGAAACATTTGAGTTGCTGCTTTTTATGTGCCAGACAGTCCAATAACGGAAACTGTGCAACATAGAAAGTCTATCAAAGTCTGACTGAAAAGCGAGTCAGTGCGTCCACTTACTAACGAACTGACGAGTTTTAATGATTGCTGTGTTCAGTGCAAGCATTATACAACCGTTCTTTTGTTCTATATATCTAAGGTCACAGCAAAACGTATCTTAATGAAATTAGAGAGTGCTTGCATGTTCCTTCATATTGAATGGTTATTATGCTAGAAGAAATAAGAAAACATGCATATTGCGATCGCAAACCGGACAAGAGAGTGAATTTTATGCATTGGACATTTCAAAACATTTGCGAATAATGCTATTAATAGAGTGCTAGTTTGAATGAAGTTGTTGTTTTTAAATAGACATTCTAATCATTTCTTTTTTACAGTTAAAATCGGTATAAGTTGTTTAAATATAAACAGTGTTCGCTAGTTTTAATATTTTATAAGGAAATCCATGAATGAGTAAAACGGCTTTATACAGCTGGTTTGGAACACTCTGCTACAGATCAGCGGTGGCTTGTCAAACTGTCTTGGAGGCAGGGCAACCAGACTGATTGTGCAAAAATATTTCTCTTGGTTTCTAGTGCCCTTGCTTGAACATTTGCTGGATAATATCGTATGGAAGTGATTAAGATACAAGAAATTAAAACGTCATTGGTATATTACAGAATAGGTACATATGGAGATAAAACAGTCACTGTCCTGTGAATGATTTCCCAGTGTCTCTGCACTGTGTTTGTTAATGAGGAAAAACTGACAGAGTGCTATTGTGAAATAAGTAGAATTCTGGCTTACACCAATCTTACATCCTCGTTTGTCTGAAAAACATAACAGCAAATGCTTACGCTAAAAAAAGTTTCTAAAGATGTTCATGTCCGTGTTCTCGTGTTCTTTAATAAATCTAGCTTAAACCATATTATCTAATTGTGGCCGAAATTCACAAGTTACTGAGAATGGCATGCGAAAGTACGCATAATTAGCCATAATGTAGTCTATTCGGTTTAAGCTGTTATCCCAAAAAAAACACTGCTAAGGGAAAACGTGACGACAAAATACTGACGGTAACCTGATATATGTTCAGCAGAGAAGCTATGACAAATAACGATGACACTGGTTCGAGGAGCGTTCCGGGCAAGGAAACAAATGTGTTGTTAAATTAGGTCGGAATTTTCGCACTCACTTTATTATCAAAAGAGGATATGAGAAACAGATCCAACATTTTGATATTTCGCTTTATCTCTTGAGGATGCTGACCTTAGACCCCCAGCTTAGAACTTCATTGCCTCTATATCAACCTAATTATTTCTCTGAGATTGTGAAATAGACCTCAGGATGTCTGCCATCTTCTCTTAGTATACCGACTAAGGAACGACTTTAGCAAACACATGTAGAAATATAGGAGATCAAGTCACATTCCACCAGTCTAACCGAATAGAGCAATTCTCGTTGTGCCTGTCTGGCGAAGTGCGCACCTGTACGCCTTTTTATCACTTTGGTTATTTCCGATTCTTTTCGCATTTTTCAGTTCTATTCGTGTCAGAAGGCCGTTACTAGTATGTTTGCGATGGCCATTAAACTTCCTTCTTGTCAGTCTTATCCGCTGATTTAAGCTATTGCGATGACATATTGAACTGATCAAAACAGAACAGAAAGTAGAATACAAGCACAGAAGAGAAGACTCAAATCCGTTTCATCTAAAATGGCACATAGGGCAATGGCCTTTTGCACTACTCGGGACTGACCCTCTAAGCCGCGCTTTCAACTATTGCTGCTTTTTGATTTGTAGAATTTAGGAAAAGGCAAAGAGGATTAAAAAGAGCCGTATGACTTCCAGCACCAAAACTAAGCAATTTCTCGAATATTTTCTTAAAACATTGATACAATATGGCACCCTGAATGTTGACTTAAAAGGGGCCGACAAGCGGGTTTCCCGCTGAGTGGTCTCGAGAAGTCGGAGGAGTGGGTATTTGAACTACTTCTACATCGTAATCTACCGTTATGTCAACATAACTTACACAATTAGAAGCAAAGACAAGACAAGCATATATATATATATATATACATACGATCACCCAAGTACAGCTTGCACCACTCGGCGTTAGCCAAATCGCCTACTTTGTTCTAGAAAGTCAGTGACATGTGTTTTTCTTTTGAAAAGGTCCAGTAAATCCGTGGGTAAAGATTCATATTCATATTTATACCTTAACACACACTTTTCTCGTCTTTATAAGATTTCTTTCAGAAACAAGGACTACCAGTGTTGTTCCTGTGGAACTGTGACAGTTGTACAGCGGGGAAATTATGTTAAATTCTATAAATGGAAGCAACCTTCAGGGTTAATAAATGATAGGGCTCTATAGGCGTGGCGTGGCAATACCGATTAAAATGCACAGTTTATGGAATTTATATATAATTCTAATTCTTGTGCGGAGGGCTTGTTCTTGATTTTAAGCAAGTAAATATCTCATCTTGAAGAACTGGAGAAAGGAAATTATTTAATAAACACTTTAATGGTGTAGACATTTCGCAGATTAAGGTACATAGGATATAATTCTATTATTCATTAAGCGAAACGAATAAACATCTTCCACTCTAGAGTGTGTTCTACTCGGCCCGATCCACGCACTTTGTTCTTATTTCAGTCAGATTGCATTAACATAACACATGGATAAACTACAAAAACGGCCGAACGTTGGGCTAAGTACTATGATAAATTACATGAGATGGTAGAATGACTAAGCAAATGATAAAGTTTCTAAGATTACTTCAAATGTACATTTATAACAATGAGTGTTAGCAGTGGATAGCAGCTTCATGTCAGCATGCAGGTGTGGTGTATCCGGTGGTCGTTTCGATGCAAATGACACATTTATGGCTGATCTATGCTATTATTAAGCAATATAAAATGGCTGGGAGTGTCTATAACTGTGATATAAACACGCCCAAAGTTGTAGAGTACGAGAGAAGTTTAAGAAGAACACGAGGCGAAGCCGAGTGTTTCTCTTGCTTCTCGAGTGCCCTACAACTTTCGAAGTGTTTATATCACAGTTTATAGACACAAGCAGCCGTTTTATATTGCTTAATTATAAAACAGAAATAAGACAAAAGATAAAGAGAGTGTCTTTATCCTCTGATATAAACACTCATTTTGCCATCTGTTCGCCAACCAGGCGCGCGTTATATCTACCCAGCTATTTTATAATATCTTTTAAGAGCGCTGCCTACTCGTAATATAAAGTAGAGCGCTGTAATTGAGTTAGTATGTTAGTACGAGTTAGTACAGCCAAGGATTTATATACGAGTTGTAGATTAGCGTTCTGAAAGAACGGTTTAAAAAGCGATGTCAGAATATGGTAACACGATCGGTGAATCAAATCAAGTTGACCCGGGTGTCCTACTGTTTTCGAATGTTAACTAAACCGTTTTAGAATGAGATTCAAAACAAAATAGTTTGAGAAGCGAAGATGTTTTCCTTATTTGGAGGTAGGAAGCCAAGATTTCCCAATATGGCACAATTCTACACACGGTCGATTCACCAAACCAGAGGCTGTTCCTACCCTGTTAATTTTCAGTCGTTATTTTTTTCTTTGAGATGACGTAATAGTAAATCTGGTCGTGCTGCAGACAGATATGGGGGACTGGGACGTGTTCCAGTTTACTTGAATAAAGAAAATGGCGGATTTTGCAGCAAGAATGGCGAGAACCCAAGAACACGGCTTGTAGATAAAGTTTTGTAAAGGAAATTGGATTTCTCGAACAGGCAACACAATAAACAGCAAGGTTTGGATAATTGTATTCTGACATCGGTTGAGTGCTCTATATATTATAATAATAAGCTAACTCGTAACCAAGTCGTCCCAAAGCCCGTGGTACGAGTGTTGGTTTATTACAAAAATGAACGAGAAAAGTTTAAACAATATCTATGGTTCATGAATTGAAACGCGCGAGGTCAGACGATTGGGTTAGAATGCTAAATAAACCAAAATGATTTTATTGGCAGAATGCACAACTTCATTCACTAGAAGAACGGACAGTGTTTCCTCCAATTCAAAGCTGATCGTAGACATTTTTAGGAGGAAATCAATCCAGTAGAAGTCAATTAATGTAAATTTAGACCATGTGAGGATGATGGCTCAAAGTTGAAAGAACACTCGAGGGGTTAATACAAATGATTTGTCCAAGAACATGTGCTACTAAATGTTGTGACTCAAGCTCAGTCAATCACGATGTTAATTTGGGCAATCCTAAGAAACTTGACAGTTTACTGAACATGTTCCAGTTTACAGCTGCGTGCTTTTCTCTAAATATCGGCCAAGTGGTGTTAACATTACACGAATACTGTCCGGCTCGTAGTCTTCTCATGTTTGTTCTTGTTCAGCTCATTCAATACGCTCACAAGTGAAGTCAGGTAACCAGTTATCAGCTCTTTGGCATTCTGGTTCGCTTCATTAAGCCGCAAATAAAACCATTTCTTTGGCCACTATTGATAAAATATCATATTTAGATTTAGAAGGCATTGAATAGAGGATATTACATGGCCGCTTGGGGATAAAACTCCAATCTCCAAGCGGCAACGTAATTTTCTGTTTATTATTCACAAAGCCATAAATGTTGGAAATATTCGGAGATCTTCGGGATATTTTCGAAAACACTCGGAAAATTCTCGGATAACTTCGAAAATCTTCGGAAAATCTTACTTGGCAGCGCTTCCCGACAAACAAATTTGACGGGCTTAGAAGAATATGTGGAATACAACATCAGCCTTGTGGCGTCTACTAGTGTTGGCGAAGGCCGAATAAGCATTTCAATTCTTGTGAGGACAGCAGAAGATGGTAAGACATTCACTCTCCAGGCAGTGGCTTAAAGTGATATTGGTTTCGAGTACTAAAAGTATTTGAAAAGATGTGCGTTGCCAGGGTTGTAATTGTAGAATTATTGTGAAAGTGAAAGTAGGAATGACATCGCTTAAACAGATAGATAAAATAACTCAATAATAAATGCATTTAATTTTTTTGACATATTTCGCCAGGTAAAAATATTATATAAAATGGTAAAACTTGTACTAATAGTTTTAAAAAACAAAGTTTTCAACCATAAAGGTCATCTTCAGGTAATACATGTAAACTACAGAGAACTGAGTATTTATAGTCAGATAGATTAATTGTTTCAGGTAATTCCCATAGGGAATAAGGATAATGGG
>JANVCH010067599.1:0-10555 GCA_025505405.1 Epizoanthus rinbou | reverse complement strand
CAGGGCCCCATTTAAACCAGCCTCGCTGAACTGGGCATCCCTGTCAAAATATTGCTGATAAATAAATAAATAAATATACGTCTTTCACATTTCTTTATTGGTCAAGTAGATTATGTTTCACAAATTATAGACAATTCTTTATAGTATTTATTATCAGTATTAGTAACGCTACACAGATTTATTTAAAAATCCAATAATTGAGTACTTATTTTGTATGAAGTATGTTGGATTTTGATATAACTAATATTAGTCTAAATGAAATATGCATGAACAATAATTATATCCGATGCAATATGCAAACCTCAAAGTAAAAGGTCGTAAGAAAGCATTAATATCAAAGCTATCTAAAGCAAACAGCACGTTCTATATTTTAATTAAGCGTCCCTCCCCACGGCAAAATAAGAAGTTACAAAATAATACCCCCCTGGAATATGAGTACAAGTGTGAGGGATTATCCGTAGTGATACTCGTCATGTGTCCACAGTCGAAGCTATTTGCATGTTGTAAACTAAATATACAGTCAATTGGCAATAGTACTATAATTTTCTACGCCGCACGCGAGAGGAGAAGTGACAGGCTCAATTTACGAAAACAGTTAAGCCCGATTACTGGTGCAATCTTTCAATTGTAATATCCCCGACAATGAGCAAATTGTAGCGAGCCAATTTGTAAATAAAATCAAATGTTGCTTCAATTTAACTGCAATTGTTGTGGAAAGTATAATCAAGTTCTGCTTTCTAAAATCGTTGCAGCAATTTTTGACGTACCATTTAGTGATGCATCTTCTCTCGAACACAGCGTACTACTAGATGAAATATACAAGGCTTTGGAGAGCTTTTGCTAGAACAGTTGCAAGATGCAGAACCATTATGGGCAGTTATACCACTGTTCGTTTGATTCTCAAATTTTTCGCGCGCGTGAAAACAAGTGCTCCGTAGACATCGAATGGAACATATTCTTTAGTCCGGTTGGGTGTGAGAAATGGCAACTGTTCTAAGGCTTGTTTTGAGCGTTACAATGGTTGCAGTGTCCAAGTTAGTTACACCATATATAGCTACCGCACTGGCTGTCTAGGGTGGCACAGCTACAGCACGGAATTTGAAGATACTTTACACTTGTAGTAATTTACCATCGTTGATCGCCGTTCTTCTTTTCACCGGCGATCATTGTCGCAGTTTTTATCATCACCAATGGTCGCAATATTTGAGTGTGGGACAACTGTTTATATAATGGCAAAACACGAGCATCAGTTCTGTCAACAAAACATTTGCAGGTCATGTGCTGTGCAGCTATTCTGTAGGTCGTGTTCCAGGTTGAAATTAGTGGAAAAATGTATTTAACCGGTTACCTATCATCGCCGGTGATAGAAAACTCTCGGAAAACTGATTGAAATGTGTTTGAATCTTCCGATTTCCACCGAAGATGATCATGACCGACAGTTGCATTGAATGCAGGGAAGGTTCCGCTGATTAATGGAAAACTTATGAAAACCAGCCTTCAAAATCTGTCTTAGTTTCATAAGAGAAGCCTTGTATAGTACTTCATATTGAATTTAATCTCAAATCTCCCTACGACTGAATAGCGTAACGGTACTGTACACAGTTCTCTATAGTTTACACGTTCAGAAACGTCGGTTCATTGTCGAGTAAATTGTACAATGTTTCTTCAAAATAATGCTACTATCAACTAAACGTATATACAGCATGTTATGCTTAACTTGTAGTGAAGCGCTCCTTCATACATAATACCTCTGTAGACAAAAATATCTTTTTACTCTTTATGTCCAAAAATATAGTGATTCATCTTCATTTCTTAGAATAAATGCTTATCTACGTCTCTTAATTCCAGTGGAATTTAATGTATACATTCATCAGTGAATGAATAGTTGAGCAAATATCTCCTAAACTTAAATCATTGCGACATATTAACAGCCCGAGGTGATATATCTTGTGTCTAACAAAATGGTGTAACACGCGAAAACCTTTAACTATAAAAAATTCCGCTCAGTTTCGATGTCGATGTTAATTATTTGACAAGATGCATGCTCTGCACGATTTTTGAAGAAATTGTTGTTAGCTTATTCTTGCACTACTCTGTAAATTGGAATTTCCCGAGAAGTCGTTTGGTGATATTCGTGTTACACCTCACATTCTACTATCTTATGCACAATCTTTACTCTTGAGCACTGCTCAGTAATTTTTTAATGCTATCTCTTAGCCGCAAAGTCGTCCTTAAGATTTTGCCTACAAATTTATATTAAAAAGTTTAATTTTACAATTTTTTTGTTTTTGTATTTACTGAGAAAACGTTGAAACCAGTAAGTGTTTGGAGATCAATGAAAAAGGTTTAAACTCGCTCAGTGACAGACCTTTCTCAGAGAACTCCTGAACAACACAGACTGTTGCAGTACACTGAACCTGACAGCGACAGAAAATCATGAATCAACCTCTTTCCTGGTCGTCAGGCCTGCAGAGCCAACAGTTTCCTATATCGACACGAATTCTATTAATTTCAAAAATAACAACATCTGATTCTCTGTTAACTTTATACTAACAAAAATGTTTCAGTAGAACTGCTAGTTGATATATATATTTAAAAAAAATATAGCCCAATAGATTTGGAAATTACAGGTTTGTAACTAGCTAACCAATACATTTAATTTAGTGGTCACCATCATCGGAGACTTTTCCTAAAATATCTATAATTTATTCATTTGTACCAACTCCCAAAAGCTTTATGATTCCATTTTGTTTGAAGTCAATTCGTATGATCAGCATCTAACTCAAATTTTTCATATACTTTAAACACATTTTCAGGAATAAATAATTTATCGTTGTAGTTAGTTGTCTTTGTAAAGCAGAATTTATCTTATTGGTGTCCATTCACCAGTTTACATTTAACAAGTAGGCAACTTCTTGGATCATAGTGTCTGTCAGGAAACTCAGTTGTAGTCTGTTGTTTAAACTGGGTATTTAGAGATGAGATATCTCTAGTTTCCAGTTACTGTTGCCACTCGGCCGCATGTGGATTTGGTACTTGTCGTCGTTATCCGCGGTCTTTTTGATGGAATCTTCCATATTCCCTCGCTCGATGTCTGAGCTATATTTGGTGTTTTTGCTTGGCTTCTTCCATTTTGGAGCCAGAGGCGTTGAAACAGCTGCTTCAGTTGCTTCTTGTTTTAATTGCCAATGACTTGGTGCAGGCAGTTTATCTACCTAATGTATCTCAAATTGGTACATTTACAAAATTATCCTGACAAAGCCATGGATTGGTTTCTGAAGAGTTCGGTTAAAACACCGTGCTCATCTTGTAGCAGGACATTCGGCTTGTCGTACTCAATAACCTTCCCTCGATCCATGACCATTACCTTATCATAATCTAATATCGTGTTCAAGCGATGTGCAATGGTAATAACTGTACAATCGCTGAATTTACTGCGGATTGTGTCTTGAATGCGCCGATCTGTGTTGAAGTCAACGTTGGCAGTCGCTTCGTCCATAACAATAATTCTATTCTTGTTGAGAAGGGCCCTAGCAAGGCATAATAATTGACGTTCCCCCACACCAAAGTTATTCCCTCCCTCTGAAAGCTCGTAGTACATATCTCCTGGTAAATCCTTGATTTTGTCTTTCATTTGAACCTGTTCCAACACGTTCCAGATTTCATTATCATCGTACTTCGAAAATGGATCTAGATTCTTCCTGAGGCTACCACTAAAGAGAACTGGGTTTTGGGTAATGACAGAAATCACCTGTCGAGTGCTCTGAAGATTCAAATCGCCAATGAGCATATTGTCTATGAACATCTTTCCTTGTGGATCCGGCATTCGAAACAATGCCGCAACCATCGAGGACTTCCCAGCACCAGTGCGCCCAGCAACACCCACTTTCTCATGGGCTTTAATTTGAAGGCTAATGTCCTTCAATACCTTTGGACCGCCTTCATAGTACGTCAGGTCCATGTGCTCGAACCGGATTTCTCCTTCTTGTGGCCAGTCGTCGGGCGGTTTCTTCTCGATGCTGTATCCAGATTCCTGCTCGAGTTCTGTGTACGACATGACTCTCTCCACTGACGTCATCATATTTTCCACGTCAGCGGTCTGACGCATAGCAAACTGCAGCTGACCAACAGTACTGATGGCGTATACGAGAGAGAGACCAAGTGTGCCTGGAACAAATTGAAAACAGTGTAATTTTCGGCGTATTCATTACAAGTGGAAGACCCATTTAAACGGTACTAATATTTGAAAAACATTCACCCAACAGTTTCTGGATCAAATGTTAGGACGGTTCAATGTTGGGACGTTGTTGAATTAAGAAAGTATCGTATACTATAATATCCTGCAATCAACAACATTTGGTTGCAATTAAAAATAAGTTGTGACAAGAGGGAGTTACAGATTGTAGAGGTAACGAATAGTAGTGAAATATATGTAAGAAGAAAATATTTAATCCTTATTACGAGCTGAGGAAACGGCGTGGAAGGAAATGCTATTCAAACATTACCTTTCTGACTTGAGTTAAAGGTTCCTTGCGAAGAAGTTGATGCATAATGCATAATGCTGATTGCAATATTGCATATTTAACGCATTACACTGACAACGCAATACCATCATTGTCTCCTTACCTGCATCGGACGTGGTACTCACTCCAGTGAACGTTGCCACAGCAACGAAGATGGTGCAGACAAAGTCGAGGCGAACACCCATCCACCTCGCACTGTGAGGAACCAAGAACCAAATCTTGCTGCGTTTGTCTTGGACGCTAGAACACGACATCAAAACGAGCATTAGAGTCATGTAGCAAGGGAAGGTTTCGTCAGTACCAAGCCTGTTAAAACCCTCTCTGAGATGATAGAAGCATTTTCCTCTTTTTTTCCAACCTCGTGGAGAGCCTTTTCACAGGTCATTATATAAACCCATTTACTCTATGGTCTGAAGTTTGATATATGAGCTGTTTTTTGTCGTTACAGGCTGGCAACCATTCGAACTACTTATAACTTGTACTCACTGACAACGTGGTACTTGTTTGTGGAAAGATATTGGACAATAATATTGTTTCTCCCATTGAAATCAAAATAATTAAAAAAATCAAAATCAGCAATCACAGCTTATTCGTTGAAACAGGGCGTTACTGTAGGCCCAAGTTAATTAGATCAAATAGGGTTTGTCAATAATGTGCGCTTTTAACTCAGTCGAAGATGAGAGACATTTCCTTTTCACTTGTGATCTATATAAAGATCTTAGAAACACATTATTTTCAAAACTGCAAAATGCTTTACCTTGAACACCGTCCAGTGATGAAAACACATTGCTGAATAAAATACTGATTCAATTCGACAGATAAACGTGTAATAATATTATTAGCCAAATACATCGATAGTTGTTTTTCGAAAAGAAGACAGCAACCCCCACCAGCACTAGATATAGCAGATCAATAATATATATTTGTAGCTATTTCACATAGTGTTTTTCGCCTTTGTTAATACTTGTAGATACTTGTAGATGTATGAGTCATTCAAATACAGCATCATAAACCTAAACATAATCCCATTAGGTAGCGATCATCGCCGATGGCCACAATATTTGAGTGTGAAACACTGGTTTACAAAATGGCCAAACATTACACGTAATTCTGTAAGCAAACGTTTAATGTATATTTGTAATACCGAAGGTCCGTTCACCTTCGGTTACACGAACGTAAAATGAACAAACTAGGTTATTTTTGGAGTATTTAGTCAAACCTTTATGTAGTGCATTGTTAGGCTTAAACATATCGTAGGCACATTTCAAACTGAATAAAAGACAGCACTTAGCTAGCTCAGCTTCATCATAAGATGATATCCAGTTCAGTTCATTAAACAGCTTCACAGAGGACGTACAAGTTCAGCATTGACAATTACTCGTGCTACACGTTTCTGAGGTGACGTTTCTGCAATTTAAGTAACTTTTATAGATTGGCTAAATTGCCTGTATTAGAGTTCAACAGTATTTCACAATCTATTATTTTGGTACCATATGTGTTACTTTATTCTTTCTAAGAAAACAATGCAATTAGGAAATGCTTGGTATGAATCACATCGCAACTCGTAGAGAGTTTAATTATTTTATGCAAATTTAAATATGCAGCACTGCCTTCTGGGACTGTTTGGGTAGACAGGCTCAGTCCCTTTTCAGTGCTAAAGTGGAGAATGATGATATACAGCTATCTCAAAGAAGTAGCCTGGAACATTGTGCGTCCGTGCATTGACCTAAAGGCATTGTGCTTTGTAACAGAGTAAGAGTGTCTATAAATAATAGCTGCACGTT
The DNA here is from genome assembly GCA_025505405.1 of Epizoanthus rinbou. Taxonomy (NCBI): domain Eukaryota; kingdom Metazoa; phylum Cnidaria; class Anthozoa; order Zoantharia; family Epizoanthidae; genus Epizoanthus; species Epizoanthus rinbou. The sequence continues at coordinate 4,248 of JANVCH010067599.1, read as the reverse complement.
TCTCCATCCTTGTAATTGCTGACGACACATTTTGACCACTGAAAACTACAGCTCTTTCGGTGTTTGTATGTACAAATGGTTAATTTACACGATCGTAGTCTGTACGAAAACACAAATGCATTATGATTGCGCAATCTCCTATAAAGATAATAATTATTTGAAATAGCTTTTATCCTCCACGTGAAAATGCATGAGTGTACCCAACACCAACTAAAAAGATTTGAATTAGGAATATGATTTTGGATGTAGTTAGGAGTAGGGTATGGTGTGAAGGGTTAACGGGCAGAGTTTGAACTGGAGGGTTGCATAATTTGAACTAGGGTTGGGATTGATGGATTAAGTGCAGGAGTTGGTGTGCAGGAATTGGTGTACAGGTGTTGGTGTGGTTAAGTGAATGAGTCGGAATTTGGATACACTCGTGTGTTCTTACATGAAGTCATTTCTCACATAACTAACTATATACTAACACATTGAACTTGTCGATGAACTGTTGCTCCTTGTGATACGTCCGTATGATGGTGATTCCTTCCAGCGTGTCAGAAAGGTGGGCCAACACTGGGCTCTGGCTGATGGCCTCCATTCGCTTGATCTCTCGGGAAGTCTTCAGGTAGAACCTATTAATTCCCATGAACCCAAGCAACATGGGCACTACCCCGATAATGGCCCAGTAGTTGGTGGAACACGTCACACATATCGATGCTAGGATTTGAAGAATATATTGAAGGGCCAGCAGCGAGGTTGGAGGCACGAATTCGTCCACCATACCGATGTCCTTTGAGAACCTAAAAAGTGTTGCAACAGTTTTGGCGGTAAGAGTAGCGTTACCAGGGTGTTTAGTGCTTTGTGAAAATTTCGGTAACTATTTAATTAGAAGGTAATTTTAAAAATTCCCCTCAAACGGTAAGTAAAGTAAGCAAAGTCCGCCTTTAATCTAGGATTGAAGAAGATGGTATGGATTATCAGATCCGGCGCTTAACTCCAGCTTTTGTAGCATGAAGCCATTGAGAGTATTACTACTCCCCCCTGGATGGGAAGATAGTACATCGCAGGGTTACCCCCAGCATTTTGTCAGGGTTTTCCCCCATGTAACAATTTGCCGGGTATCAATTTTGTACACCTGGGCCCGGTTGTTCGAAAGTGGGTTATCTTTAACCCAGGGTTAAAAGTTTAACCTGCTGTTTGGTTTACTTCCTTGTAGACTGATTTGGGCTGACATGTTGGACTCCTATAATTAGGTTTCTGAGTTAGGTCAAGACTACTTAATTAGCACCGTATTCCGTATTCCTCAATGAAGAAATTTCCATTTGAAATTTGGCCTACTTTCGAACAACCGGGCCCTGGGTAAAGAGAGTCACAGTGAGAGTAACTGTCTTGCTCAAGGATATTACGCGATGCGCGTGCCAGCAGCCAGGTTCGAACCATCAACCGTTTGGTATCACGTCCAAGGCACCTCAACGGTACTGTAGGTAACTAGAAAGGGGCTATCTAGGACATTTCGAGCAAAATTAACTTTAGGTCGTGCTGCTTCTCACTTTATGAATCTTCAAATTAACATATACTGCTGAAAGTACCAGCAACAATCTTGATAAAATGGTCAGTCCAAGATAGAGACGATTTCGCTTCACTGTCAAACGCAGGTTTTGACCAATAAAATTCGAGAGTTGAGTACTGGCTACCAATCAGAGATGAGAATCGATGCGTGACTCGCTGACGCGAGCGTTTTGTTCTGATCAATCTTTGACAGTGAAGCGAAATGATCTCTATACTCACCGGTTGAGTATCCTCCCCGACGGATTGGTATCGAAGAACAGCACAGGAGCCTGTAGAATGGACAGGACCATCTGGTCGTGCATCTTCTCTGCGCATCGCAGTGTGGTGTAGTAATAGAAGAGTCCCCGGATGATGGCCAAGAAGAGCGCGCCAAACACCAGGCAGCAGTAGATGATGATGTTCATCTTGTCCTTCTGATTCGTCCATTTCTCGCGCGAAATATGCACCAGCCACAGATTGGGAGAAATGATGGACACTGCGGTGAAAAGGTAAATTATTTGAGCTGGAAAAGTATTCAACCCTGGCCCTTCTAGTTGGGTGTCAAGGATCTTAGCGACTGCGCCGACCAGGCTCACGTGTAACAAAATCCCGTGGACTTCGTTACTTCCTAAATCCCAGAGATTTTATTGGTGTTTAAATAATTTAAGAAAAAGCCGAACGTACCTTGCGAAAAGACGAACAACAACGAGAGTAAGATCAACAGGATAGCGGGCAGTCCAGACCTAAAATAACGCCAATAAAGTTTAGTTGAAATCGTTCCCACGCTCCTGTCCTCAGCCAATGTCAGTAGACCTTGCGACAGGTTGCCAGAGCAGTCGCTCTCTCGTCTTTCCCTACGATTAAGATTTTCTTGTTCGCTGGTGACCGCCATTTTTCCCTCGTTAATTTGAAGATATTTCTCGTCGCTCACGAGGAAGTGTTTCTCTAGCGTCTCAATGTCCAAACCTGCTTCCTTCATGTCTTCGTATTTACCCTGCTTTTCTATTTCTCCTTTCTCAAGAATCAGAATATAGTCGGCGTTCTTCAGGTACTGCAGTTGATGGGTTACCAGACTGTTGGAGCAAAAAATAATGAGTTAGCACGCCGGTAAATTAGTAAAATTTCATTTTACTATTTCACTGTTAAAGATTTGATCAGCCGGAAGTAGAAATAACTACATGTAAGTTGCAGCGTACAACTGTTTATTTTGTAATACATAGTATATCTTACGAGCCTTCCCGAAAACAAATCAATGCTGAGTTATAGTTTCTAAGAGAATCGGGATACACGTCCATTCCGACATTTTCATTGTAATAATGGATTCTCGCAGCATGTCGCAGTGACACATCATTTCCTGCGCTCTTGATGGTAAAAATAACCTTCTACTGAGCACAACTATAGGGAAAGAAATACAGTTGACTCCCGATAACTCGAATCCTCCAGATAATTCGAAGATCGCGCTGACTCGAACCAAATTGGATTTCCCCTATAGCTTTGCTGCATACATTTATTGTGATTAACCCTCCAGCTAACTAGAAATATTAATTTTACCTTCGATATCTGGAGCCTTATTTAACGAAGTGCAATGACTTAGAACATTCTCTAGAATAACAAGGAATGCTATAGTAGTTGAATATCTTCTTTGTTGTTGTTTATAGCGGTTATACTCAGAGATCTAGAACCTCTCTATAGCCTTGTGTTTACCTTTACGTTTTAGAGGCCACATCCGATCAAGGTAGAAACTCAACCCTCCTCAAGATGCCGATAATTCCCGCCAATAGGCAACCCCCTCAAAAAGTCTCAAGAGAAAACATTTTACATAACTACAAGGCGAAGTGTCTCATAAGTGCCTTATATTTTGGTTTGAGATCATTCTGACCGTTTATCTATATTGTAAATTTAAACGTGATATACTTACACTCGAATTTTATTCCCTAGAACTCCGGAGATGCAATTGTCGAAGATATGTTTGCCAACTTTAGCATCCACAGCACTTAGTGGATCATCCAAGAGATAAATATCTGCGTCACTGTACACTGCACGTGCCAAGTTTACTCGCGCCCGCTGACCACCACTCAAACTGGCACCGCGCTCTCCCAGCATTGTCTTGTCACCATCTGGTAAACTGCTGACATCCTTAGTCAAGTCACAAGCTTCAATGGTTTGCTGGTATTTTTCTTCATCATACGCTTGATTGAAGAGGATATTTTCCTTCAAAGTGCCCGTAAAAACCCACGCTGTTGAAACAAGACAGGATTAAACATGAGACACGACAGTGTTTTTAGCAAGTGAAAGCCAAATCAACGCAAAAGTAAAAGAAACATCCGAGAAAATAGCATAATGAAGAGGAGGGAAGAAAAAAAAGGGCAGAGGAGATGAAAGGCGGCTGAAAAGTGGAGGGAAGAACAGAGAAGAAAAGAGCAGAGGGAAAGAGTATAGAAGAGAGGAAAGGAGAGCAGAAAGTGAAAAAAAAGACGGAAGAAGTGTAGGGGAGAAGAGAGGAGAGCAAAACAGAGAAGAAAATAGCTGAAGGGTCATGGGAGGAGAAGAAATTAGAGAAAAGCTGGGGAAAGGAGAAAGAAGAGAAAACTAAAAAAGAATGGAAAGGAAAATACGAGAGAGAAAAGAGGATAATTGGACGAGAAATAGAACAGAGAAAAGAAGAAACAGGTGTAGGGACTAAGAGAGATAAGTGGAAAGACGCAGATGAAGTGTGAG
>JANVCH010067588.1:0-10556 GCA_025505405.1 Epizoanthus rinbou | reverse complement strand
GTGAATCAGTGAGAAACAGGCTCTAAAAAATATCAATTTTAATCGGATAAAATCATTTTTCGTCCAAAGCCAAGCTGAATAACCAGGATATTCACTGATTAGTGAACCAATCACAGCGCGTGAAAACACTAATCACTGGTTGGGTATATGCTAACGCAGAATAGTCTGAGATAGGGAACCAATCAGATCGCGCGAAAAATACTATTCACTGGTTTGGTATATGCTAATTTGTAATAACGAACAATTCGGAACTACACACCCCAGTTACCAGCTATATAAATAACGACAAGTATAGAATCAGAAAATATCGATGAAAATAAGAGTTTTTTAAAATTCATATTTAACTATTGACTATTTAACATCATGGGGCGAGGCCGAGGGGGGGAGGGAGGGGATGGAAGAATAAACGCTATTTGAGCCACTGTCTGGTGCGATCAGCGAATTCCAACATTACATCAACGTCAAAACTTCAGTGACGCGGATAAGTTAAAGATATGCGAGCCCGCATTGTTGTGTCCCTGCTAGACGGGAAGTCAGGTGTTACGCCTGGGTGTTACGTATAGACCTGTTTTCGAAAATCCGATAAAAGATGTGACATAAAGGGATTTATTGATTATAATTATTATAATTATTTTTTAAAATAATCAACTTTATTTAATGAGGGATAACAGAAATAAATACTGATGAACTCGTGTTTCCTAGCCTCCTCCGCAGGCAACTCATTCCTCTTTTGTCCCCATTCCCCTTCCTCTCATTTCACTATCAATTTCCCTCAATTTCCCTCATTTGCAATCATTTGCCCTGATATGCCCTTGAATATCAAAGTATCAATTGAGTTGCCTGCTGAGGAGGCTATCGTGTTTCCCATGTTGGGGTTTGTTAATTTTGGAACACCAGTGTGAGGGGCACATGTGACCAGCTCGGTGCCAGTAAACTGAACCCAGTTGTGCATGTGTCCAACGCGTAATTTATAATGGCTACGGTACATTTTAGCATTCCCACAATGCCTTTCTATTTTGTAAAATAGATCAACCTTTCTTGAGTTAGGCAACCCACCAGCTCGAGAGTTAAATGTCAATGTTTTATCCCTAAAATATCTTCTTCACTTGCTTTAGTCTAAAGTGTTCACTGTAGAACACATTTCTATAATTCTGTATTAAAATATTGATTGGATATACCAACATTTTTCAGGCTAGAAAGTTACCAAAATAACTTGGCCAGACACGGGGGGGGGCACACAACGCTTCTCACCACCTGGACCGTCAAAAGTTGGATCGACAAATTGGACTAAATAAAGAAGTAGCTTTAACAAAAACCTTTCTATGACCTAAAGAACAAACGAATTTCCTCGAACTCAAATACATTGTGTTTGAAATACACTGATCATTTATTTTTCAGAATCGTATCCACGCGTTGCTACCCTACGTAGTGTTCGGAGTGATGTCATTGGTTGCAGGATGTCTGTGTACCAGTCTTCCCGAGACAAAGAATGACCCAACGGCCGAGATTCTTGATTCGGCTCAAGTGCGATTAGAAGATATGAATGGGAATGGAAATGAGAATGGGAATATGAATGGGAAAATGACAGGTGAATCAAGAGAGGATCAAAATGAACCATTGGACCAAACTCCCTAGTGTACTTTGTGAGATATAATGTATATCCTCGCTATACGGGAAGAGTTTCTACACCACAAATTAATCATTAAAATTCATTACAAAAATGATCATTCATTGTGATTCATTCTGATCCATTCATTAATTAATAGCTCAACTGATGCACGAACGTATTAAAAATATTATTATTTGTTTTAAAGAAGAACAATTATATGAGACAGCAAACTGTATAGATTTTTATTCCATTAAAACGTCACCTGTCCCGTGTCATCTTACAAGAAGCTCCAGTCTATCTAAAACAACATTATAATACTTATTTTACAATTAACCAATAGTTACTCAACTCGTATTTTCTTAAATTCCAACTATCCGAATCGCCCTTATCATTTCCTTTGCTTCTTGTTAATTTTAAGCAAATTAACACAAATTTGAATCTGTTTGTCAGAACTATTACAACATATTCTAAAACGCTCTTAACTTTACAGTTACCTATGGTCTGTACGTAACTTCATAGTTTACTACTTTAAAACTAAACACACAAGAAGCTGAAGCCAGTTAAGCTGGCGCAGTGTCCACGGCGTTTTGTGCCTGTGCGAACGTACAGAGGAACCACTCAGTACCGCCCGTCACTCCGTTACGATATCCAGCGTTCCTCAGCGTTTGGTGCGCAGCTTCTTCGGAATTGTACATATCGCTTACTTGTCGGGTGTATCTAACAACAAGGTGTCGTGGATTACCCGTCTGCAACTGGCCACTTCGCGCATTCGGGTTTTTAGAAGCACCAACTTTGTAATAGTTTACTCCACCAATAACCTCTGTATCTTCCGCCATGATGTACAGGTCACCAGGTTCGTGTGAGGCAAGAATGATTCCTGAGATTGCAATGTTTTAAATGTTTGAATTGCATTCTATGATTATTGTACCGCAAAGCATTATAGGATCGACATGGGGACAAACAAACAAACAAACAAATGGTTTGTGATCGATTTGGTTTTGTTTCCGCAGCTTATATCGTGTTTAGAAAATTCTAGTGAAAATCACCACCATGGGAACAGAAAGTGTTGTCAACTGACTCCAGCAAAGATTCCCACATAAAGATGAATGTCATATTATTTAAGCAATTGTGAAAGATATAGCATCACTGTACACTGGTCTTATACGGCAACTGGAATTGACCAAAATAAAAAATATGGCGACTGGTACATTTACCCATAATGCTTAGCGCACGAAAACCCTAAAACACTGAAAGGGCCTAAAAACTCTAAAACTAGCATTCACAATGTTTTTAGTACAGGGACGACTTTCGCAAAAATAAATGGCTTTCTATGTGTCTATTAGTTGTGTTAGGTTCGCAACGTATTGTGGTTAAATGTACTGGTCATTTGGGTCTCTCTTTCTTGTTTACAAAGTCTCTCTCGGTAAATGAAATCAAAATGCGATTTAGAACACACAACGGTCAGCGGTACGTGAGCTCGGGGATGTGTTATTTCTGCATATGAAGAAGAAGGAGAAAAAGAAAAAGAGCTGGCCCGGGTTGCTCGAAAGATAGTTAAGTTTAACCCAGCGTTAGGCATAGGAATACCTAATCTGGTAATTTTATAGTATTACTGAAAATATTCCTGAGAAACCTAGTTATGTAAACTCGATACAAGGCAGTAAACCCAATCATGGGTTAAAAGTTTAGCCTTCGGTTAACGTTAACCCACTTTCGAGCAACTGGGCCCTGAACTGCAGGTGAATTATACCTTCTTGGATCTTCTCTTGATGGATTTGTGATTGTTGGTCTGCCATTTTCAGAGCTTTGTAACTGTCCAGTTAACACTGAAATAACACAAACATTAAAGTCAGTATCACACTCCCTGCTTTGTTTGTACGCCTCATCCACACAGTTCAGTAATAACTCAGATTATTAAATGAAAATCTTTACGACTATAAATTTCTAGTATTTTGACTGATTCTCGGTTTTCGGTTATCGGCGTATACCGTAAAATGCCAATTATAAACCCTGGGTCTAGACGTGTTCCTAAGGGGTTTGGGGTGGGTTTAGAAACACGATGCGCGCGCTGACAAAGACCGGGATATTTTTCAAGTGGCCTAAACAGATGAAAGTTGATTACAAATCATCAAATAAACTTCATTCACATACACCCAAAACTGTAGGCGTGAAATCTGGCTGCGTGTTTGCAGGAACTCTTTCAAATGTCCGTCACTCTTTCTGCATGCCAGTTTACCAGCCTATCAAATCACAACATGCATGAGGTTCATCAATGTCATAAGGTAATATAATGGGGTAAATAACCATTTCGTTCTGGGCTCCCTGTACAGACAAGAGAAAGTAAACTATTATTATATATTTCAGATGAGAATGTGTGTTGTGATTGGTCCTCATCGCATGTAAGCGTGAGTAATGATAAGTGGAGTTCTAGGCTCTAAAGCGCAGTAACGCATTCAGTATTACTTTTAAGGAAAGAGTAACAAATGCAATTTTTGTTCATTAGCAAGAGAAGCTAAGAGATATATGCTTGGAATAAGTTTAATAAAGAAATATCAGAGTCTGGCATATATTTCTTGAATGTATTTTGAAAATATCGATTCATACTTTTGGGAACAATATAATGATATAAAACAGTATGCGAAATTTTAACAATATAATTTCAAATCCGTTAACAACTTGTTTGAGTTATGATGTCATCATCTACGAATACTTTTACTGTTCAACGAAATTATCACCTCTTGATATAAGTACAAATGAACAAAATGCAAATTTGTTGTTCCCTTGCAACCTTGTGAACCTTGTAGCCATATAAAATAGTAACTGTATATATAACACAATACAATTTGTTTTTCTTAGTATATTGCATATTGATTGAATGCAGTTCTAGTTGACCTTTCGGTTAGCTAGCCGTTGTCATATTTGCGGTTTCAGGGTATATAGCGCTATTTATGTATCAAATACTTACCATCTGTCATAAATAAATGAAACTTGAAAGGTTCGGTGAAACTGAAGAATCCAATCCTAACTGAAGTCGTAATTACAACATATCAAAGATTTTCTATTCAAGTTCCAGTTTTCAATAACAGACAACTTGAGACTCGACTCATGAATGACGCAGTGACGGAAGGCAGTGAACGCGGAACTGTCAATCCGAAGGAATACCTATATACCATTTTTCTCTAACAGTCAGAAGCAAAGTCAAAAAAATGAAATAGTTTATTTGTAATATATCGAATGACTCTAGTCACTCGCCCATGGATATGACAAACTTCATTTATTGTGGAATTTGGCGACGGCCTTCGGAGTGAATTCCATCCGTTCTACAGTAAACCTTTGAGCCTTTCTCAAGTTCCTGTTCACATGGATCCTGGACAACATGCCTCAAGAAACAAATGACTGAAGAATTCACTCATGCTTCGTATTATATGTGGCTTCTTATACCTCAAAAAAATATTATCAAAGTGTAAGTGGTTTGAAGGAACCGGCTGGACGAGTATGAAGTCCAAACTCTGCGACGAAATCTGGCGCATGCCTCTCAACAGGAATTGTGCACACGAGTTCGTCAGAATATTTTCAAACTTTCGTACTAGCAGTATATTTGACAAACGTCTCTTATCAGGACAGAAGATAGTAGAAGTTGACTATCGAACACTAAAGGAAAAAGATGTTTAGATAAGTGTCGAATTCCATACTTGTAATAAAAACTATTGCTAATTAAAATAACCTTAAGTAGAAATAGACACAGTCTCAGATCAATTTCCGGTTTGAACGCTATTGGAAATTAGAATCCAGGCGTTTCAGTTCGAAATAGTAGGAATACCGAGCACACTGCATCCAGTTACGAATTCTGTGAAAGTACGTGTTACATAAAAAATGTTAGAACTCGAACCTTACCCCTGAACAAAGACTATTTTTTCTTTTAATTTTTTGAGCCTCACCCATCATAACTATCTACACATACAGTCACTAACACCGACCGAACTATGTCGCGAAACTCTATTATAAGAAGGCATGAAATGTATGTATCACTAAGATTTATAAATACTGCGTGTATTCGACACTTTCAGTAATTTACAACTACTATAAGCAAGGCTTGTACACTGAACTTGTAGTCAACTTCCTACCTTGTACGCGCCTCTTTCTGTGCTTTAGATCTCGGCTTTCTGGTCCGTGCTCTCTTTCGAATCCGGCTATAAATGATCTCTGGAATACTAATCTCCAGTACTTATAACCAAAGAGGACAGAAAGCATTGCGGAACTAGCAAGAGAGAACACGCCCAGACAAGTTCCAAGTAACTGAAAAATACCGGAAATCATCAAACGTAAAATTTGGGCTGGGCTCTACTAACAAACAATGCTCGGAGTTAAGCCAGTCATCTTGTGTCGAATTTAGATTTAAACGGAAACATTTTTTATGACAAAGGAAGCAGCGAGTTTGTTCCTGCAGTTCATGTTTTCTTCAAGACTTGTTAACCTGTAAAGAAATTAGTTTTCCAGAAATATGTTAAGAAAATATGACCTTAATGTGACCACAAGTGACCTTTTTCAGGATTTTACAAATGATGCTCAGTCACGTTAATAAAACGGAAAGTGAAAACTCCTGTAGTTAGTTAATTATAGCTATTAGTTATAGTTACGTTCTATTTTGGGGGAAGCAATCGCTTTCTGGCGGAATGACGATTACGAGTCTGTCTTCCTCACTCGATTTCATCTAGAGATGAATTTTCAAACCTGGTGGGATAAGATATGTGATGAATTGATAAAGGCAAACGTCTCTCTGGTCTATCTATTAAATACACCCTTCATCAATCTACTATCAATGAAAAATAGTAAATGCAAACCAGAAAAATCACGATGTTCATATACATGGAAACAGGAACTTCATTGATTATATAACTTTAGTTGAAGCGTCGAGTCCCACCCTTCGCACTCGTCAAAACAATATTATCACAGTGTCAGAAGTTTCAAGCGTCAAACCCGTTAAGAACCAGTTAGGAACCGGCTGAACGAGTATAAGGGCGCTTTCCATTTGTCGTAACTGGTCGGTCTGGCCGGCCCAAGCAAATGGAATGAGGCAATTTAGGGAACTGGTTTAGGCCAGAATGGCCCAGCTACTCAGGAGTTCAAGTACTGAGCAATTCGCCCGTTGTTATGGTGATAAACTGCCTGGCCAGACTGGCCGGACCCGACAAATGGAAAGCGCCCTGCATGAGATCCAAGCTCAGTGACGAAATATGGCGCATGCATGCCTCTCAACAGGAATTCAGCACACGAGCTCGTCAGAATTTCTTCAAACTTTCGTATTAGTACATTTGACAAAAGTCCCTTATCAGGGCAATAGCAATATAGGAAAAAGATAGTGAGATAAATGTCGAATTCCATACTTGTAATTAAAAGCTATTGCAGAACATGCCCAGACAAGTTTTAAAACTTAGAATTTGTGCTAGACCCTATACTAACAAACAATGCTCGGAGCTTGTGTCGAATTTAGATTTAAACAGAAACATGTTTTGTAACAAAGTAAGCAGCGAGTTTATACCTACAGTTCATGGATTCTTCAAGACTTGTTAATTTCATCCAGAAGATCGTCCTGAAAAGAAATTCGTTTCACAGAAATATGTCAAGAAAATATATTCTTGAAATTGCCATTTTCATGAAAAATACGCGATTTTTTCCGCTCGGTCAAACCAGGCACTGTGGCGTCATTAGTTGTGCAAATAAATGTTAACAAAGCGACATGGCGCCTTCTTTCCTTTGATAAGTATGGCAGATTGTGGGAAGTACTGTGTGGCTAATACCCCAAATCATATCAGCTCTGAGCTGCATGAATATAATGACGCTGAAAATTTGGCATATTAATGAAAAGACTACTGAATCCGATTGGGACGGAACATAAACCATTTCTATACTTGAAAAAGGGAGCAGTGACGAAGGTATCGAAAAAATCGGCGGCGTGAAGATGCAAATCGGCAACAAACCTGAACGAAAGTCTTAACAAATTTGCTTCACAAAAATTGGGAATATTCATTGTTTTCTGTGCAACTGCCGCTAAGAAAGTTAAGTGTTTACCGAAAGCTTAGTCAACATACTATAGTTTTGTAATAAAGCAGTTCTACGTATAACTACCTTTAATGAAGTTCCAATTGTTTTGTTTAGTATATCGTTCTCGTTCGCGTTTGACTACAATTGAAATCTTGTGAGTTGTTCAGCTTTGCCGGGAAATCCACTCTAGTGCAAACCTATGTCACAGTATGTCAATGCGGTTTCACATTTGTTTTAAACTTTGTTTATTTTCGGTATTTGTTTTTCAAACAAGTTCGATAATTAGTTCCAGGAATTGTCCAAACTGAGACATCGATGACGCTGAAAATTTGGCATATTAATCAAAACAGTACTGACTCCGATTGGGACCGGACAGAAACCATTTCTGTACTTGGAAAAGAGAGCAGTTACGAGAATATATGCTATCAATTCATTATAAAATCGAAAGCCAACACTAGAACATTGAGTTTCCGTTAGGTAAGAATATTTTACTCCAATTCCAAATAAATTTAATGTATATTTCGCATTTTAGAAGTTGAGGGGAACTATTTTTGCTTAGTAAGGAACTATAATATAACTCAGTAGAAGTTTATAACATATCCATGTACACAGATTTGAAGACAGCGTTCAAAACCAACAAAAACCCAGTTTAATCTGATACATGTATCATGGAACTGGGAAAAATGCTTTCATTAACAATTAATATAGAGTATTCTATTCCCTTTATAAAATACTAGATATGTTTATATATATGTGAATGTTAATCTTACTAATACTTTAGTTCTTGCATGGTTATCAGTACAAATATTTTTTAGGTCGAGTTCCCAGGGTTAAAGTTAGAGTTCGGGTTATATTTTCTAAAGGTGAAAAATAAAAAATGCAAAAGGTAACGAAGGTCCCAAAACTAACTGCATAACCGCCAACTTTCATTGAGCATGTATATGCTAATTTGTTCAAATGTTTAGCTAAGAGTTATTAATATTTACAATGGTCTATTTAATTACTAATGCATAATTTTTCTGATGGAAATTCGGAAGCATTACTATAGTTACCGAGATATTAAAATATATATAGAATAAGATTAAACTCTGATTATTAGTTGTTTTAGGAGTCTGCATCTGGCTTCCAGGCGCCTTCCTCTTGTTGCGGTAGGGTGATTGGAAATATGTCACGTGAGCCGGGAAGTCTCCCAAGCTCTCGGTTCAAATGTTTTGAAATGTTGCCGTTTATAACAGGAACTGCAGCCGGCCAGAGCCAATTGTACTATATGGGAAAGTTTAGAACCAGTACAGAGCAATCTTAGTTTAAAAACCCAAACTAGCTAATTACTAACTAACTAACTAACTAACTAACTAACTAACTAACTAACTAACTAACTAACTAACTAACTAACTAACTAACTAACTAATAGCCGACACTACAGTATAAATCATATAGGTAGCCCTTACTCTTTCTTTTAGAAATTCAGTTGGATTTACTGATAACAGCATGTATATTGCATCATGTTTCAGTTGACAGCTTTGTACTCTACTATAAAAGGATTCCAAGAACTTAGGATCAACAGTTTTAGGTAATAAACTTTCAAATTATACATTCGCATTTCTCATGTAAGTGAGGATGCCTCGCAATGTTTTAACAGTTTTCTTCAAATTTTGTTCTGTTATCCAGCAATGGAAGTGTAGTAGTAAATCATACAGTGGTTATCGACAGCAGCTCCAATCTCACCACCCAAGAGTTCGGAAACGTTTTGACGGCAGGAAATGGCACCAAAAATCTAGACAAATTAGTATTTGGTACAATTGTGGCAGAAGGTAAGCCAATTCACATGCAACAACAACAACAACAACAACAACTGACAACAACAACAACAACTGACAACGACAATAACGACAACAACTGACAACAACAAGAACCGACAACAACAAAAAGAAGAAGAACCGACAACAACATCATCAACAACAACAACAACAACAACAACATCAACAACAACAAGAACAACAACAACAACAACTGACAACAACAAGAACCGACAACAACAAAAAGAAGAAGAACCGACAACAACAACATCAACAACAACAACAACAACACCAATCGGCAACAACTTATTTCCGACATAGTCATGTTACTTTTTATCTTATTGAACTTGTCGAACTGATTGCTTTCGAGTTATTTAGGACTACAGTTTGGATTTGTGACGTCACAAGTGTGGTTCATTGCAGCCTGAACACGGTAGTTTAGTCATAAATGTTTGAAGCTAACATATTACTAAATCTTTGCCATCACAGAGCAATGTACACCAGGTTTCTGTTTGAACGCTGGAACGTGTCAATCAAACAGCAACGGAGCCTACTGCAGGTACGTTGGAGAAGCGAATAAAATCTCTCTCTCTCTCTCTTACTAGTCCAGTATGTACATTTACCTAATGCTCCAGGCAAAAGTAGACTTGTTTCCAGTCTTGTGAACATCAAATCGTTATCTAACGCCCAAGTTTGCTTCCACACAGCTGTTCTTCCATTTACAAGGGCGCAAGGTGTGATTCACTTAAAGGTAAGTACATGAAGTGACTGTAATATAAGCACCGACATTTTTTAAATTTAGTTTAATAGAAATAGCCTAGTGGCAGCAGCAGCAGCAACAGTAGTGATGATAGTAGCAGTAGTGGTGGTAGTAGTAGTAGTAGTAGTAGTAGTGGTGGTGGTACTAGTAGTAGTAGCAGTAGTAGTAGTAGTAGTACTAGCAGTAGTAGTAGCAGTAGTAGTAGTAGTAGTAGTAGTAGTAGCAGTAGTAGTAGTAGTAGTAGCAGTAGCAGTAGCAGTAGCAGTAGTAGTAGTAGTAGTAGTAGTAGCAGTAGTAGTAGTAGTAGTAGCAGTAGTAGTAGCAGTAGTAGTAGTAGTAGTAGTAGTAG
>JANVCH010067577.1:0-10556 GCA_025505405.1 Epizoanthus rinbou | reverse complement strand
CTGCGGATGCATGATACCGATATCCTAACTTCTCGATTAATGTTACGATTATGAGTTGCTGCCTACGGCAGCAATTACCTACCTCGGCCAACCCAAGAAGGACTTGCCGGAAAGTGGATACACCCAACAACTGGACTTGAATTTTGAGAGACGCAAGTTGCGGCAACAGAAGACAAGGAAACGGCAAACGTCCTTCTATAAACTTTAGAGTCGTATATCTTTGCGTAGTACGCATACAAGCTGATAACTAATGATACTTGGCGGCTTTATTTGCAAGTTGAACCAAATCAACGGTTGTTACTTTGTATTTGTGCTTTAAACCTCGTGATCATGTGGGACGATTAAATGTGTAATCATACAAATATATCTATTCATAAAGTGTTTTCTTATCTTCAGAAAAGATCCTTCACATCACCACGCAGGCGTTATACGTGACGTAATAATTACATTAATAACATCGTGATTTAAAAATAAAGGCCATCTATCTATCTATCTTATGCCGATCAACATGCCATATGGCGTGCACTGGTGAGCACTGGGGTTGCAGAAGATAACTAGCTTGCGATAACAATTTTCAAATCATCTTATTAAACACGAATTACTTATTGTTGCAGTAAGATAAAATTACTTTTCAGTTGTAGTTCTATATGTTGAAGCTTCCATATGATTTGATATTATACCCCATTCTACAAAGACCTTAAATATCGATACCTCGTTCTAGATTTCAGACCAAAAATCCCAACCCCGTTTGGCGGCACATACCCTTTCCTTTATAGCCAATGTATGGGAGTACCCCCCTCGGACCGATGGTAAGGTCAAAAGTTGTCCTGTCAAAATATTTTAAAGCTTATTTTGAAAATGTAGCGGAAAACCGTCGGTTCCTCCCCCTATGAGCATAGATTTTAGTATTTCGATTTTGAGAAAAGTACATCCTGCAAATTTGATATGATTCTACGGGACTTGTGAGTTGATGTCTTATAACTTTAACTTTAACTTTATTGGATTTATATTGCGCAGATTCTATATATAAATATTCAAGTGCGCATTACAATATTGCTAATAGTTTGTTTCTGTTCATTCTTATCAGACAACATCTGCAACGGTCGGACAGAAAGTATTACATAATTTTAGGATTTTCTCAATGCTTGAACTGCAGTGTGTGACCGGAGCAGGAAAGTGTAAAAGTCGATCTCAAACAGCTTTCTATTCTGTTAATGAACTATAAAGCCCCATTTACAGTATTACAGTACATGCACAAAAAACCTGACACCACTCCCCTACTCACTAAATCTCGGCCCGGTGCCGATACTTTTTCCGGGTACGCCCGGTCACTACCTATTCACACGAGCGAAACACTGGCCTGCCATTCGTAATTCTAGGCACGGTGCCGACGACTTTTGGGCACTGCACGGCTGCATTTGCGTCGTGTAAACGATCTTATCTTTGTACCCGTTCCTTTGTTTTGCCCCTTTCGAGCTTAAAAAATCCTGTTTACAAGCGATAAGAGAGGCCCGGCATCCGATAAAATGTCAGCACGATGTCTCGATCATTTTACCCGTGCAATGCACACCTCCGGAGATGCGCTTGGCACCCCTAAAATGTCTGGCTCGGGTACCTGTTTACACGTTACGTACAAATAACGAGTAAAGTAAACTCCGCCTTTAATCAAGGATTGAAGGAGCCGATATAGCTTATTAGAGCCGACGCTTAACTCCGGATTCTGTAGCATGAAGCGACTGAGAGTATTCCTACTCCCCCTGGATGGGATGCTAGTCCATGCAGGGTTACGCTCAACATTCTGCAAGGTTTATCCCCCAACAATTTGCCAGGTACCCATTTATATACCTAGGTGAAGAAAAGCACTGTGAGAGTAAATGTCTTGCCAAGGACATTACTAAATGCGAGTGCCAGCTGCCAGGCAAGAACCATCAACCTTTTGGTTTCAAGTCCAAGGCGTTAACAACTAGGCCACTACCCCTCCCGTGACAAATAACCAGAGCCGAGATTTAGGGATGCCCTGCCAGATTTTGCGCGTGTAAATGACGCTCGTGTGTCCAATGACACAACTGTAAGTGTGTATATAGTGTGTATATAGTTTGTGTGTGTATATATAGTTTGTATATCGTTCAAATAGTACTCGCGCGGTTGTGATTGGTTAATCCAACGAATCGATATTATTTGTTTCCGGAAACAAATACTCATGTTCCATAGCTGGAGAGTTTTTAACTCAAAATTAGGAGTTATCATTTAACTATTTTAAATTATGATATAACAAAACCATTGTTGACTGGTTTCTCTGGCCAAGGGAAAAATTATCTCAGAGGGTAAACAAAAACTCATGTTACAGAGCATCAGTCAAGAAGTTTATATTAACATTCACTAAAATGTTATTGCTTTATAGGTAACGCCCCATATACCCCTCCCAGACCACAATTCAGGTTACATTTATTACAATGCTAACATTTATTAAAATATGTTGATGTTTTATAGGTAACGCCCCATATACCCCTCCCAGTCCATAATTCAGGTTACATATATTACAATGCTAACATTCATTAAAATATGTTGATGTTTTATAGATAACGTCCAATATACCCCTCCCAGGCCACAATTCAGGTTAAATTTATTACAATGCTAATATTTATTAAAATATGTTGATGTTTTATAGGTAACGCCCCATATAACCCTCTCAGGACAATTTACATCTACTAATTTGAAATGTTTGGGTGATGCACCATATACCACCACATATTGACAGCATCTTGACATCTATTAAAATATTAATGTTTAGGTGATGCTAAATATATATATACCAAATGTTGTAAACCTTTATTGACTAAATGTTACTGTTTCGGTAAATCTCCTTATACCTCCCCCCCAGTTATAACATCTGAACATCTATTGAAATATTCCTCCATATACCAAGTGTTGTTTATTAAAAATTGTTACTGTTTGGTCGAAGCTCTGTATACCATCCCCACCCCATCGTAGGCATGTGCCGATTGTGCTCGTAAAATCCTGAAAAGTTGCTCCCTATAAAATGCCAAAAAGGTGCTAAAAAGTTGCCAAAAATCGAAAAAGTCGCTAAATTTCGAAAGTTGCTACCTGGATTTCACGATTATTTTCACACAAATGTTAATTAAAAGCTTTATATTTCATCCTTCGTAGTAATTGCTAATATTGGTTAAGAAAAATTGCTTGAAGTTTGAACAAAACTTTAAAAAGAACTTTGTCACTACATTTTAGACTGAAGTCGCTCGCAATATACGGGCTTATTTTTGGAAACTCCTAATAACGGAACAAAACCTCTAATGGTTTGCATTGCCGGTGTCTTGCTGAACGATAGAGATCATTTCGCTTGACTGTCAAAGATTGATCAGAACAAAATGATCGCGTCCGCGAGTCAAGCGTCAATTCTCATCTCTTATTGGTTGCCAGTACTCAACTCTCGGGTTCTATTGGTCAACAAGCTGCTTTGACAATGCAATGACAATGCAAATGACAATGAGCTTTTGACAGTGAAGCGAAATCGTCTCTAGTAAAGTAAAGCAAAGCAAAGCAAAGTTATACGCTTTGGAATATGTGCTTACTAGCTCGGCATGAACAAAGCATAAAGCTGAAGCAGCAAAAACAATTTGGCATTTATAGGATTTAACATTTTCTTGATATGATCAGTCACACAAGTTAGTCATTTAATTACTGGAATATCGTATTTATACTGTCTAGCTAGCGTGTGTATGGGAACGGAATGTATATTTCATCTGCAGGCATGATAAATATGGCCCCGGATATGGCATGTGGCACATTCTTTTACCGTAAGAGCACAAAATTGAGCCTGCACGAAATCAAATTAATCTTCCATTTGCCCCCAATATCACAATACGTCATTTAGTGGACATTGCCACTTGAATTAGATCTCCAAGCCAAACTTCACAAGTGCAGATTCTCTTGGTCGCTGAAAAGTGGCTTAGAAATTTTGATCGAATTTTGAGTAAACGATGGATTTAGAAAACACATGTGTGACTACAAAGCTATATACTTAAGTATGTCATTACTCTGTCAGTCACTAAGTCCAAAGTACCGATTAAGTACTAGAAGGGTCATGCAAATGTATACTAACAAATACCCAATTTAGTCTTATTTTAAATTATTCCGAATAACTTTCGTACAGAAGTTCTCTGTATTTCCTAATTTTGCTTTCCTTACATCCTTATCCTGCGATGATTGAATTAGCAGATATTTCAGAAATACTCGGTTGAAAACGTGAAACTGTCAGTTCGTGTCAGCAGAAAAACTGTTTATATATATCCATTTGTAATTGCGAGTACAAGCTGGCGCAGGTGCCAGGAAAACACGCACATTTTGGAGCGAGAAGGGCGTATCTTGTTATTTAAGTTGAAAGACATATTCCATAAGAAGCAGTATTTTTTTTGTTTTTCTTCGGTATACACATGATTCCTTCTTTGTATTTCTTTTCTGTGTTATTTGTTTTTTTCCCAAAGACACGCAAACGAACTGTTATGCAGGAAACTGGATATTCATGTATATATAGTATGTTTGACGCAACATTTTTATGCGGGTTTTTGAATTTTCAAATTAAGATTGTTTGCACTAAGTACTATCTAAACAAAAACAGCAAAATAAGTTGCTAATTATGTTATTTATAAAGCAAACCCGTTGTTGCCTGAAACCTTCAACATCACGGTAGCAGAACCTTTCTCCCCACCCCCACCCCCAGTTTATCAGTCGTTTTGCTCCGCACTTCCCATATCCTAAACGGCTGGCCCTCGGATCGCAATCGACTTGCTTGCTTGCTTGTTTGTTTGTTTATTTACTTACTTACTTACTTACTTATTTATTTATCAGTTTCCCTGTACGGCCGCCCTTCTATGTAAGGATTATTGGCCGGGGGTCAGCTGAGATCTTATTTTACATGTATCGAAATTTGGGTTTTAAGATTTGCGATGGAGATGGCCTGGGAAAAAATATCCTCAGGGAGTGAGGTCCACTGTTCGATTGTTCTAGGGTGGAATGATTGCCTGTGAGATTCAGTATTACATCGTATTTTCTTGAAAGTATGCTTACTTACTTACTTACTTACTTACTTACTTACTTGCTTGCTTGCTTGCTTGATGATGATGATAAACTTTATTTATTTGGAGAAGACATATTTACACCTAAAAGGGTCAGGTAATCTAACGCGTGGCCCCTTGCTTGCTTACTTGCTTACTTACTTACTTATTTATTTATTTATTGACTTACTTACTTACTTACTTACTTACTTATTTACTTACTTATTTACTTACTTACTTACTTACTTACTTACTTATTTACTTACTTACTTACTTACTTACTTACCTACTTACTTACTTACTTACTTATTTACTCACTTACTTACTTACTTACTTACTTACTTACTTAATTTACTGACTTACTTACTTAATTTACTGACTTACTTACTTACTTACTCACTTACTTACTTACTTACTTACTTACTTACTCACTCACTTCCTTACTTACTTACTTACTTACTTACTTACTTACTTGCTTACTTACTTACTTACTTACTTGCTTAATTTACTGACTTACTTACTTACTTCTTACTTACTTACTTGCTTAATTTACTGACTTACTTACTTAATTTACTGACTTACTTACTTACTCACTTACCTACTTACTTACTTACTTACTGACTTACTTACTTACTTACTTACTTACTTACTTACTCACTTACTTACTTACTTACTTGCTTAATTTACTGACTTACTTACTTACTTACTTAATTACTTACTTACTTAATTTACTGACTTACTTACTTACTTGCTTACTTACTTACTTACTTACTTGCTTACTTACTTACTTACTTACTTGCTTACTTACGTACTTACTTACTTACTTACTTACGTACTTACTTACTTACTTACTTACCTACTTACTTACTTACTTACCTACTTACTTACTTACTTACTTACTCACTTACTCACTTACTTTCTTAGTTAGTTAGTTAGTTAGTTAGTTACTTATTTACTTACTTACGTACTTACTTACTTACGTACTTACTTACTTACTTACGTACTTACTTATTTACTTACATGTTAACGTGCTGGATTTGTATTGTTGAATGTATTCATCCCTTACTCAGGCAATTCGCGTGTTTCTAATGATGCGGGAGCTTTGTCTGACTCTGATGGGCCAACCAGAAACACACTTACCTCTTTCGAAAGTAGAGAACTCGGTACATCAGGAGGATGTTCTGGACCTGAGTGAGTAAACCGATGCTTGTTCATTTGTTCTGTTCACGGACACACAAACCCCAGTTCTAATACAGAGCTACACTGTAAAGACTCGCTTCAAACTCAAACGAGAAGCTGAACACCAAGTTAAAGGCCCATTTACACCCATGATGCTTTGTGGGTGGAAGTGAATTTCTGTGAATCATAATCTTCAAGAAGGTGAAATTAATTTTTGTCATGAGTTGAGTTCGCTGTGCTTCATGGGTATTTTAGCATAGCGCTCGAAACGTCATGGCTGAAAATGTTCACCCTCGAGCCAGGCAACAAAATAACATAGTATTGATATCAACATTTAATTCATCAATCCATTCATCGCCGACAAAGAAATGTCTGACTTTTTAAGAACACTGCCGGAACTAGTTTACTAGAGTAGAATAGATGGCAGTACAACATTCAATGCCGCTATTAATCAGGGCATTAGAATAGTAGATGGTAAGAGTCCACTGTCGACTTGGTACATGGGTGATCATACAAACTTTAACTTTTCGATAGAAGTTAACAATCGTGTCACTGGGAATATGGTGTTATGGGCGTTATACACCAGGTCCTTCAGTACACGCTTGATGAGTGACAGTGTGTCTAACTTTGCGTTCATTTTCTCTGTTCTCAGATAACAGTGATTTGATTGCTTGTACTGTGAAGACCGAGGACAAGTAAGTGTTGGTGTACTATCATTGCTAAATTTGTTTGAACTCTTGAACTGCAAGAAAATGGTTAGTAAATATACATCAGCGAGTTACCCTCTTCAAAACAACAGAAATAAGTGGTGATCTTATCAGTACCATTAATTTGCAATAATAAGCACAGTGATTATTTTCATTCCAATTGCGTTTTCTTCGACGTTTGTTTTGAGTGGAGAAGGCTTATTATTAGAATATTTTTGTCTTGAGAATGACTACACATCGTTATATACCGCCGTATTTACTCGAATATGCGCCGAGGCGCTTATTGAATCAGTTTAGATTTTTCGATGCGGCGCTTATTCGAGGGTGACCCTTATTAAATCTTATTAAAAAACCCTTTTTTGAATAAAACACAACAACTTTTTAATGTTGGAAATGACAACAACAAGCTATATTTTTATACATGATAATAAATTAACGCAATTGGTTTGAGAATAATCATTTCGTTTTGGCCGCCTTTTTGTCGAGGGGTACGGCGCTTATTAGACTTTTTGCTGTCATGTGTGGCGCTTATTTGAGGACGGTGCTTTTTCGAGTACACATGGTAAATATGAGTCAGTGGTCATATTTTCGGCCGGGGGGGCTTGTTTTCGGGACATATTATCCAGGGTGGTTTGTATCGGATTTTACGGTATTGTGGTTTCATTAGGTGGTTCACAAGTTGGGATATTTGTAGTTTTAGTGAGTGTTTGGGCAGTAGCCGGACTGGCAGTGAAGGGTTTGAGTAAAGGAAATTTCTCTTGCCAAGTAAAGCTTCCAATGTTGTTTTATTTTGTTGAATCGGTTCTGTAAATATATCACCCAGAATGCCCCTGCGCCGTTTCCTGGTCATTGACGAAGCGCAGTTCATCCTGGTTGAGCCTGATACCAGCAAGCTGGGCTGGGGTGTGGTGAAGTTTGTGGCGCGATTACAGGTATGTTGGTGAACGCTCAGTTTAATTCACCGGCAGTGAAAATAATTAACTGTGTTAAATCTTTGACTTTGGCGTCTGTAGGTTAAGTAAGTGATGTTTATACATCAGTCGTGTTCGGTTGTTAAATTGACGTATCTATTAAGCACAGACAGTGAGAGAATTAAGTTCTGGCATATATTAGTGCAAGAACCACAATTACGGGTGGTGTACACATTGTTCGGCTACCGTGCTTCGAGCGTGCAAGACACCATGTGAATGCACCGAATGTAACTTAATAAGTGTGTGAAGAGCAACATTGCAACGTATACTTGTAACTTGTTATAGCGACGATTTTGGTATTTAGTAACAGCTCATACAGACAACCTCCACATCCATTACGAAATTACGTTGCTGCAATGTGACTACCATTGGTCAGCGTTTTTTAGGATGGTCATGTAGTAAGTTCGTTTATATTGTATTTGTCGTTTCTTGCGTAAGGCATTTTTAAAACAGTTGATATTTCTGACATTATTGCTGGTATTTTGTACGGCGCAATTCTTTTAACAGTGCTCACATTGTACGGTATTTGTAGTGCAATCAAAGGCACTTGGAACACCAACAGCGATTTCTTAGAGATTCTTGAATAAATTAATTATTCCTTACAGAATAAAACGCCATCTCTTCTCAAACTAGAACTTACTTTAACTTCCTATTATTGATAGATTTCAGTTACGATAGAGATTAGCGTTTGATTCTGTGAGGGAAAATATATTTCGTCAATAATCTTGAAGAGATCGTTGTTGGTGTTCCAGAGCCTCTGATCGCAGTTAGGGTGCGTTCGATTAACCGTATTCCACAATAGGAATGTACTCGGTACCATTTCAAATGTCAGCTACAACCTCTAAGCAATAAAATGAGCACAACGAATTATGAATTAGGGTTAGCTGAAATCTAGTAGTTCTGTTTCATATTTTTCTGAAAAGGAATGCCGATCAGTTGAAAGATCAAAGACTCTTATTCCAGAATATGGTCAATCAAACGCGCCTTAGTTCTTTGATGTTATATAATTTGTCATTGCGATGTTGTATTTTAAGAATAAATTGTCACTGATTCGACAGGATGTTGAAACGTCTCCTGACCGTGAAGACAGCAGATCGCTCTTCATTACAATCCACCAGCCATTCTCTGGTCACAGTCTCGCTAAGGTCCGTGCTCGGCCTATCATGTCGGCAAAGTTCGTGTTTGACGACTATATCCGATGCATGTCGGCTAAGCAGAGACTTCAGAGGCGAAGATTGATGTTGAAACAGCACAAGCTTCACTGCATCGCTCAACTGCTAGAACTTCCTGCCATGGCCACTCCCCCCTCGCACTATTACTCCATTACTCCCCCAACCTATATAAACCTGGGTCAGCAGCGACAACCCTGTGTGGTGTCCTCCACTGCTACCCGGCAGACAAACCCCACTCAGGAGGTGCCCCCTCCAACCGAGTCTCGACCGGTCTTGGAAGAACAAAGAACGCATGGTGTTCCAGGAGATAACCAAATACAGGGACAGTTTGGCCCGACTATGGCTGCACCCGAGCAGTGCTTGTCACCGTCACGCAGCAGTGCATCGCAGGCGCAAGCTTTGGCCAGCGTTCTGCAACACTCTCCTCCCCCAGAAGGCAACTTGGAATCACTTGACAATTCACGTGGACCACGCCCTCAGCGAACCTTGTCTGTTGAAGAAGCGGTCGAAGCGCTAGAAGTGGAAGTGGAAATGCAGAAGTTGGAGAATGGACACAGTTACGCAGCTAAAAATAAAGATTGTGTGACTAACCCGGCTCTGAACTATATCGAGGAAGAGGAGTGTTCAACTCCAGGCACTGGCTCGGCTTCTTCATCGCTCCCCGGAACAAGATCCCAGTCACTTGAGAATCTAAGTAATAACTCAACAGCTTTTGTAATGCCCACATCAATGTCTGCCCCAGCTTCCCCGAGAGGTGCAAGACACCCACCGCCTGTGGACCCTAGCGAGTATGAAAATGTAGCTAGACTAGCTACTATGAACTCTATGTCTGAACCAACATTGTTTCTTGAAGAGAGCCTGAAAGCATCCATGGAGCCCACGTCGACCCCAGTCCCTCGCAAGAAAGAAAGTAATATTCGGCCGCGGAAAGTCTCCCGGCAACGGAAAACGAAAAGCAAAAGAAGATAATGATAAATAACTCCATTGGTTTAAATTTTTAAAAATTATTGCGAAGTTCTTAGTTCGATAATGAAAGAATGATTATATATATATATGGAGGAATATTAGAAATAATTTAACCGTCGCAAAAGTTGTTCTTTGAACCGGATTGTAAATCTTAAAGTAGTTAGCTGAGTCTCTAAGAGCAAAGTGTGTGAGGGTGGTATCGATTGATCTCGGAAAATATTATTTTCAGAAGCCGACCATTTGATTTTTTGTGTGTGTGGGGGGAGGGGGGATTAATTTCGAAAATAATGCACGAAGCGAAAAGAAAGAAACAATGTATGCTTTGCACGACGCAAACGGGTATACAGAAAGAAGAGAGAAAGACAGGGAAAAGTGAAAAAGAAATTGTGAAATGACTAATTGTTTCAAACATCTCAGACCGATTTTCTATTAGTCAGACGGCAAACGTACATTCCAGCTTCTGCTTGATTCCGGTAAATCTGTAAGTAG
>JANVCH010067566.1:0-10557 GCA_025505405.1 Epizoanthus rinbou | reverse complement strand
ATCCTTTGGATCCGGATTCCGTCCCCCTGGATTCTGGATTCCAAGTTTAACAATCCTTTGGATCCGGATTCCGACTCTCTGGATTCCGGATTCCATCCCTCTGGATTCCGGATTACAAAACCGAATATTGGCCGGATTCCGGATTCCAGCTTCAGGATTCTGGATTCCAGCCTCAAAAATTTGCTGGATTCCGGATTCCAGATTCTCTTACATGAGGCGAAAGGTTCTTGTAGCAAGTGTGCATGTGGAAGCTGCGAGAAAATCAGCATTCAAGTGCAAGGAAGATGTTGAGCACAGAATGGTATAAATGTGGTCCGAACAACAAATTATTTTCAATTTACATGTACTGTACCATCAGATGACACTGAAGCAACAAAAGAACTGAATCTTTGGGAGGAGTTGAGTTGTTCTTGCCAGCCATAGCCCAATCCAAATACGTTTTGTTTTTTGGAGTTTCTGCTGATGCTTTCTATGCTTACACAAGAGTGGCCAAAGACAAAAGCTGCTCTCATGCACAACTGCTATTTTTGAAGAGTTCGGTTGTTTGTTTGGTTATTCTATGGCAGAAAATTGTACAACGAAATCGCAGCATTTGAGAGCACGTGTTTTGCGATTTTCCGGCTATGCTGTAATTTCCTACAATTTCCTACTCTATCGTATCCTAGAGAATTGTACAACAAATATGCAGCATGTGAGGTCGGCTTTACTATTTGTGTCTTCATTTAAAATTCATGTTGTTGACTACACATCCGTTCTCTGTTTTTTACTGATCCCTCTGTCTTATCGATTACAATAAAATGATTGAACTTTGGCAGGAACAAGAGTGCGCTGCTTTTATTTTTGAACAAACTGGAAGTAAAAACAATCAAAGTAAAGTGGTACATTTATATTGTGCCTTTTCCATATGAATATGCTTAAAGGCATATTACAATAATCAGTTTACCCCCAGCGAACCGAAAGCATTTATAGGCGCCTCTGGCAGCCGCTTTCATGTGGTCCATGTATGCTGGTACTCATTTTACCGACCTCGAAAGGATGGAAAGCTGAGTGAACTTTAGCGGGAAAGAAGGTCACACAAATATTCAACCCTCGACCAGGCCGGGGATTGAACCCGGGACCTCAGGGTTGGAATGCAGAGATCTTATAACTGCGCATGCGTCAACCCCTCCGCTAAGGCAAAGTCTGAATTATAGGAAGTAGCTAAAGCGTATTGAGAATCACATTCTCAAAGTGCATGCTTTTGAACGATTAAATGGAAAATCGTAGAGTCGGAAATGTTACGTCGGTGATGAAGTCAGTTGCTGTGATGTTGATAACATTTGTACGTACAAAGATGGAAGAAAGAGGAGATCTAGCAGTGAAACTTGTAAACGGTCGGGAAGGCAGTCGAAGCTAGTAATCGATTGTAGAGCTTCCTTTCTTGTATTACAAATCCTCTGTAAGTCTACAAAGTCACCTCTAACTTTGACAGCCTCGGTACTATGTACCCATCATGAGAAATTACTTAAATAGGGGAAAAGCTCTGTACAAATACGTGTTAAACTGTTGCTGTAGACTCCCTTGAAGCGCTTAGTCCAAGCTTTAATCAGCAAACTGCATTCACATTTTCCCTATGAATGAACAGAAACTCAGCAGTTTGGAGGAAATGGAGAGGAGTGGGATTGCACTGGCTCAAGAAATGAACGCAGAATATTGGTCACTTTCGTCCAAAACAGGTACATCTCAATTAGACATTGTTTTGTTATTTCTGGTTTGACAGCTACTCACGTAGCCTCGCCCCCGGGCTCTTCCCCTGGGTACGAGGTTGCTACATACGTGCTCGAGATGATGAAACTCAAGTATTTTCAGAGAAAGAAGACTCTGATTCGTAAATTTGAGCATTTGTGTTTCGACCAGAACATCCCAAGCGTAGGTACCCTTAATACGATCCCTCTCGGTCGATAGGTGTGCTGACGGTGTTTATCCCATGTTCGTGTTTTTTTCTCAACATTGTAGGCGAGAATGTAAATGCATTCTTTACAAGAGTCGCTGCGCTAACGTTTGAGCAAGCTGTACTGAAGGAACTGGATGCTCAGAGCAGAAGACAGCAAGTCAATGGAACCCAGATTGGAGGCGGGATAGTTAGTGAGTGTTGTACTGGCTTACTGTCGGCTGCTTTCAGTTAGTGAAGTCTGACCAGCTTGCAAGAATGGTTCTGGTTATTGTGGAACGAACTCCAAGGGAGGGGGTGGGGGCTCTCATGTGAATGGACTCAACCCCTAAAAGGTACCAATCAAGGCGTTGTATGGGGGGGGGGGGTAGCTCGGCTAAATGTATCTCTAAAATATACCATACAAAAGCAAGTAAACTTCTGAAACTGCTAAATACTGAAGCATTTCGGATCCTGCATTTGCAAATGTGATTCAACTGACATACTGCACCCCTACGAGGTACCATGCTGATAACAAATTATAACTTTTGATATTTTTATTCAACACCCTAAGAGGTACTTAAGCTACGAGTTTAACATAGCTTGCTTACACACGTGCTCGAGATTATGAAACTCAAGTATTTTTAGAGAAAGGCGAAAGAGAAAGAGATAAATTTAAGAGGCGAGAGAAGCTTATTTAAATACTTTTAAGAAAATATTTTCAAGTATTGTAATATCTGAGCCAGTTTCCTTTGACTGATGTTTTTATATCTAGTGCTAACTGGACTAGATTAAGAGTTATTTCAAATGTTGTAATCAGTTAATACGTTAATCACTGTATGAATGAATTCAGTCTATTTCATTGCCGTGAATAAAGTTAGCAAACCTGGGTAGATCCAGAAATTGCGAAGGGGGGGGGGGAGGAGCGGAAAGAGGGGTTGAGGACACGCATCGGCTTCATTTTCTAAGTGAAAGGACAATGAATAGAGGGATCGGGACCCTCGCAACCCTCTAGAATAATCCTCCCCAGAGTAAACGGTACTCGTTTAATTAACGCGGATATTCAGTGACATGAATCCAGACCTGTAACTACAGGGATTCTCGTTCTTATCAGCGTTTTATCGCCATCCACCAACTTTTCTCTGCCTACCCCTTGTATGCAAAAACTAGTGGCTAGATCGTTTGATCATTTGTTCATTTAGTGTTTGGAGGGAAACATGATAACAAACGCGTGTATTTGGTTTGTTTAGGAGTGCAGCAGCGAGCCAGAGAAGAAAGGGAGGTGAAACAGGCCAACAAGAGGTGCTGTGGGGGTCGAAATTTATGATGTAAAGAACAACAGGTGTTTTGGTGTCGCCTCGTGTATTGTACATACTCTTGAAATGACAATATGTTCTAGATATCAGAGTTACTGGCGTATAAACATAGTGTTTGTACTTAGTGTGTTATGGGAATCAACGCTGTGCTAGCGCTTGAGATGATTGAACGAACGGTTCCTATATATGTACATATAGTAATATATGAAGCAGTGATCGCAAGATGTGCGCGTATATCGGTTCTATATATGGCAAGAGTGGTGGCCCTTAGCACTGGAATTCTTGTAACTCTTGTCGCCTAATAGAGGGAACATCAGTTCTAAACACCCACAGGCCCTGGTATTCAGTTTTGTTTTTACCATTCCCACCTAATCATTTAATGTCCAGGCATGGCGATCAAGACGATCACCAGGCCCTCGCTCTGTGTTATCCCAGGTCCCCACGCCTTGCTCTTCTGAGGCCCTCGAGGCCCCGTTTGCATGCGAGGAAACGGAGACATGTGGTAACTAGCACCTTACAGTCCGACTACAGAAACCGGGGTCACTTTGATTTCGCCGAATGAAAGAAACAAACCGTAAAACTATCCGATGAGAATGAGCGATTCCCACGGTTTGTCTGGAATCAAAACCGCAAACTCTAATTATATTGTCTAAAAGTCGTGTTATGATTGGCTGCTCTTTCGCACTGTAACACGCGAACATTCTTCTTTGTGTATCGTATTGAGTTAGATAAAAACATTCAGAACAGATTGAAATCAGTTGTCCTTGGCACATACTGTGCACCGCTTATTAGTAAGCTAGATTTTGTAATGTGTGCGATTACATGTAGTTTGAGAACTGGATAGACATAGTGATTTCTAATTATTTACTTATAAGTAGTAAATCATTAGCCAATGAAGGATACTAATATATTTTGTGATAGTGAATAATGGAATGTACATAGTATGAGTGCAGAAACAGGGTAATAAAGTGAACACTATACTACTAGCAATTAGGCCTTGTAGGAACAGAGTAGGGGGGGGGGGAGAGGAGGACGAGAAATAAAAAGGGCTTGCTACGCAGGCTAGGAACAAACGGGCTGTGCATGGTTTTATTTTATAGCTTCTGCTTGTAATGAGATAGAATGCTATGCTTTTTTGCAAACCTGTCAATTTTACTCCGTTAAAAAGGATGTGTGCTGAAGGAGCTATTTTGCTCGTTTTTCCATATTTCAGTTACTTTTGTCGATCAGATGCGTATTAAATATGCCAGTATTTTCTGAAACCCCGGAGCTGCCCTTGGTTCTGCCTGATGTTGTTAAAAACATCAATGAACCCTCTACAGCTGATCTCTGAACACGTCTGTTTAGCATATTCATTGTGATTCTATAGTTATCACCATCTGAAATTTCAACTTTAAATCTTTTGAAAATTATTACCCCAACCCGGCCGGGACCCCAACAATAACACAGAAACATTGTCTAAAATATACCATTCCAAGACAATTAGCAAGGTCGGTTACTGTATCTCAGGCAAAGAAATCATATTCCACTATTTAAAATGATAATCTGCTTCCTTCTTTTCCTAATTGCTTTCTCTTCTCTTGCGTATTTCATCTCGCTCAGTTGTGTCGATAATGGAAGAGCATATATTATAAACTTATTGGCTTCAGCCGAGTCCAATGTGGAGAAATATTTAAGTCGAGACAGCTGAATATATTTGTCGAGACTTAAATATTTTCCACATTGGACAAGGCTGAAGCCAATAAGTATTTTAGTATTTCGAAAAAAAGAATAAATACAGCGAAGTAAACAATTGGCCACACAGGAGCTAGCCGTGGCTGTACAAGTTAGTGTCGATGCAAATGTCAAGTGAAGACTACTTTACGAGCCAAGGTTGCAAAATATGCTTAACCACATAAAACTTGAAAATGAAAATTAGACACGCTTGTGAACATTTACTGTAACTTGACGAAAAGGGTTTGACTCGAAGTAAGTAAGTAAGCAAGTGAGCAAACAAGTGAACTTTTGTATTCTTCGCCTCTCTTTGTTCAATTAACTCCTGGAGTTTTTCCTCAGTCTTTTTACTGAGAAGTCTTTGTTTCCGTATTTTACAGCTTATAAATGTTACAATTTTCGGTAGTAACGTTCAGATTCGAATCGCTGAGTTTCAAAAGACCGCTCTGCATCAGCAAAAGCACTTCAAAATAGCGTGAAAGAAAAAGCCATTTCGTTGCTTTGACATCCAATCAAATTACGCCATTTAGATCACGTGCATGCCTAATATTCAAGGTCTAATATCCCGTCAAGGGTCTAATATTGAATCGTCCAATATCGTGTCATATTAGGCATGCACGTGATTTGATTGGATGTCAACACATGCGGCCAAGGTGAGGAATAATAATAGAGAATTACTGTTATGATCCTAATTAGTGGGGATTTTCAGGCCCGATAAATCATTAATGCCAAAAGTTTCTACTCTCATATAATGTTTGGTGGGAAATTTCAATTAACTCTTCAGTATGCTGTAGGAAATGAGTAACGCGTGCACCTGCAAGCTCAGGCGTTGTAGAATATGAATGGTCATGTTATATATAGGAGATCTATAGTTAGCATTTTTCGTTAGTTTGGAGGGAACTCTTTAACTTCATATGTGTAATATTAGAACAAGATATTATATACAGTTTGAAAGGTTTGAAAACGGCTGTAGAATCGGGACAAGTTGTAATTCAGATGTCACCATTTACACTCTTACTCTTAGCCACTTTTTCTATTTAGTACGCTTTACCACTGAATTAAGAGTTACCAGCAGAAACTTCACAGGGATATATTTAATCCTATACTTGAATTATTGAACGGGAAGGTTTTTTGCCTTTTAGTGTGGAATAGGGTATAGTTTTGACAAAACTTCTAAAGTGGCACGCTGGCATTTACGTATTTTGTTATTTGACAACTAGATTTGAGAAAGAAGAACCAACCAAAGAGAAAAATGCAAATCAAACTGAAATAGGCTATGTATTTTGGGGTTCGTGGCTGTGATAGTGTACTGGCGACTACCCCCTCCTCCCCCCCAGTAGTATTAACTTCTATTTTTCAATCAAGAGCTACAAAACTAATGCGTAATCGTTAACTTGTGTGTAATTGTTAACTGCATGTTTAATTTGATTAACAATTGGAGTAACTTTTGTATTTGGTCGGAAAAGAATATGTAGAAATAAATTCTAATAGTAATAAGAACGTAAGAACATGATTATTTCGAACTTTATCGACTTTATTTTGTCTTTGTGCCATACATGGCATACTATAGATAATGTATTGCTGTAAATGTGTACAATATAAATGGCAGGAAATATATAGAAGAAATCTAATTTTCTTTAACTGAATGTACATATTCACTCCCACGTATGCATTTCACCCCCTTTATACTAATGCTGGCGGTACACTCGTTTATTAAATTAAAAAACTTAAAAATCACAAAATAAATCTATACAAGGTCACGCCGCAAAATAAAGTACAATTTTAGGTCTTTCTGTAAACAAATAGGGAAGGCGATTTTAAATTTCGTCTTGCGATATTTTTATTTAATATTTTAAATTAATAATTACATGTGGATGTTCTGTTATGAATCCATTGATGTGAGTTTGTTGTTTTCTTAATGACATTGTGCTCAAAATTAAAAGCGTTAGTTCATCTTCTTCAAATTTCTTATTTTGTCACAACTTAATTTCCTGTTTTTTAATTATCGTATCTACACACAGCGTATGTAAACACGAGAGGACTGTAAGTCTACAATGCATTCTTGTTAAATGCCTGACATGTAATATTACGGTTTTGTAGATATTTCTTTTCATGATTATTTTCAATAACTGTCAACAGTAGGTCAAAACTGTAAGCGTTACCTTTCAGTTGCTATTTTACACGAATTTTGACAAAACTTTATTCGATTCTTGTAAAGCAACTAAAGTACAGCACCTTATATCTCCAAAGCGTTTTCACGAAATTGTTTTGGTATTTGATTTTTTGTTCTTTGCAACCAGAATTATTGTTATGTAACATGTTGAACTGAACAACATAAAGGTGACTTTAACATCGAAGTGCTCCCCCTGTTTGCTCCAAGCCATATTTTTGTGCACGATTTACTTCAAAAACAATTCTACGAAGTGGAGTCTGCATAATCCAAAAGGAAATACAAGTTAGTTCCATCAGACTGTGTTCTAAATAATCTGAAATTAAATGTGTCTAGTTAAAACCAGCTGTCTAATACAAACAAAATGCACTCAAATTGCAGTAACGTTTTTCTCTGTTTTAAATACGCAAGATTCTCCTACCCCCACCCGAAACAATATCTAGTAATCTAGTTACTGCACGCTAACGTTTCCCTTGAGCTCGTTTCTGAGAAACGTAGTAGTTCTTGCGGGATATCGAATACAGCTGAGCGTTTTCAAACAACGCCACCATTAACTGCTAAATCATGTGATCTCATTTTTTTTTACATACAAAATATTTACATACATTCGAGACAAATTTGCAAGTGTATTTGGTATAAAGCAGAAAAGGAAATATAATAAGAAATGACAAGTAATAAATAATAAATACTGAAAATAAAACAAGCCATTTTGGAGACTAGTGTGTATTAAGCTGTACTACAGATCAAAGTATTACATGTGGCAATCCATTGCATCTGGCTATGAGAGTAGAGATGTTATCTATCGTTTAATAAAACTCAAACCTAATAAAGGGTAGGGAGATAAAGAGGGAAGAGGAATATATTTTATGTCATCAATATTTTATAGGTGTGCTGCAATTTATTTCTATTTTTGGATACTTTAGAGCGTTTTGGTTTTTTCGAATTTTAAAAATCATATTTAATAACAAAATTCTATGTCAAAAAATAGTTATTTTTGTTTAGTGAATACTATGACCGAATCAGAGCTGAAATATGTGTATTCGTTTCATATATATTTGAAAAATTATGAACTTCCAAAGCGGCATAGGAATGTCATTAGATATAGCCGGGTTAGAATGAGTAATATATGGTACAAAATTACGGTAAGTGATCAAAGTTTATATTTTCTATGCATGTGCATTGGCGCTGCACAGCGCAAAACAGAGGAATGACCTTTTAAAATGGCTTTTACAAAACTAAACACCTGCTTGCTAAATCTGTTTTACTGCGCAATTGTGTTGAAAGTCGAGCGAGTAAAATGTAATTGCTGAGTTTTAACGAAAAAATATTCCGTTAGTTTGTCCCTGGTATCGAAAATAGAATTTCACGTTTTGCCTAAACAAGAATACGTATAATTTTTCAATTTGGTGGCAGTCAGTTTTTACAACGAAACAATAAATTTGTAAACCAATAAATCTGCTCAAATTGCTTCATCTGCCACACTGAGCGACATTGATGTTCTGAGCCAATGAATATATTTGCCATTGTAATTCTATGTTACATAATAAATATTCAGACCATTGTTTCAAACTAAGCATCGGTTTTATGACTTTGAATGGGAACCTGTAAACATGCTCTAAAAGCTATGAAATTTTAAAATTTGCGTAGTGTGCATTTGTAAGTGCCGAAAACAAGTCACCCTTCGCTACGTTGTGTTTTTATTTGTGTTCAGTTTTATTTACTTGTTTGATGTAGGAATTACTGATAACATATTTGAACGATGGAGTTCAAGTTTCTATCCCTTTTATTTTTTCTTTGGATCTTGGGACTTGAGGAGAATCAATCAGTTATCGAAGGTAAGCAAAACCTTTTTTACTGACTTCATTAATTATCTTTCAGACTCCCAGAATGTACGGTTGTTTATGATCCATTTGGATTTGGTATCGATCTAACTTTTCAGAACTTTCACTGCTACAAATTAAAGAAAATTTACTTAAATGTCGACTTTTGTTTCTATTACTGCTTCCTGTGCAAAATGTTTAGTTACCAACATACAGTTTAGATTTTTAGAGTAGCGTTTATGAATTTCGAATTGTATTTTTTTAGTGTCTTGCTCGTTCGTATTAGTCTATTATCTTAACGTCGTGATGAAGATAATAATATGTAGATATGTAGTCTAAATGTGTTTTATCCAATACTGTTCAGTATTACACTATAAATTGTAGAATAGAACATTGGTTCATATTTGATGCGATCGATTCTAGTCATTGTAATGAAAGTGGGATTGCATGCAGTATCCAAGCACATCCATAGGAACCAAACAATCGGGCGTTTTGCCCGCCTAAAACATTTCCACAAACCGCCAACAAGTTCATAAGACGCTTTCCTTATCAGAGATTTGTATCTATTACTCTTAAGTACTGCTTCAAGTAACCCCGGTTACTGTTTTCACATCGTAACGATGCATAAAAGCTTTTATATATATGCTGTTAGCAGCACTATACGTATTTTTATCCGCGTGTCGTCCCTAAATGAATCACCATCTTAAATTAATTATCAGTTGAAGAGGAAAGCGACGGAAAAACTTCTATCATATATAAAATAATATTTACAGACTTTAGGATCTTATAGTTAATATTGTCGGATCAGAAAATGTTTCAGAATGTTCTCTAACTTAATAATAAAACCGCTCGTAATTACTCCCGTTGGCTGCAAAAAGACAAAGATCTCACGCCGGGTGTTTTGGAACCCTGAGTTTTATAAAACGCTATCACAACCACAACGAGCTTGTTATGAATACAAATATAAAGAGATTCCAAATTACTTTTATTATTAAAGTAAGCTAAGGCTCCAGGAAATACAGACCTGCCTTTCCATTCTTTGAAAAAATGATTCAACTCCAAATGGTGCTTTTATACAGATGCCCGACTCAACTAAGCGCGAACATTCACTACGAAATAATTAAAATTCTACACATAAATGAAGAAGATAAGAACTTGAAGCAGTGTCAATCAGTTCGGTATAACTTTATTTTGTTGACATATTGGAATATTTCATGCTTTTCATTGTGTCATATTCTTTCTTCGGTTTCAGATAATTTGATTAGAAAAACAAGGATGTCAATTTGTATCGAAAACTTCGATAAGTTGGTTTGGATAACTTCTCTGATACCAGATGTAAGCACTTCCTCCGGAGTTTGACTTAACTATTTATACATCTAGTTTTCATACTGTTTTCTAAAACATATCGCCGGCAGCAAAAACAAATTAAACCACAGGCTCCCAAGCTTGTAATACGTCTTTGTAGCTAAGAAATAACCCATCATATAAAAGTTGTTGTAAATTGCTATCTTTGGTGAAATAAACTTGACCTCCCTCAAATGTGTGGCGCACTTGTGTCTTGTGCCGATTTCTACGCCGTTCCGTGACCGTTTTGTTGAGTTATTAAAATTTAGTTGCTACTCAACACTG
>JANVCH010067555.1:0-10560 GCA_025505405.1 Epizoanthus rinbou | reverse complement strand
GGGAGAATATTTTGCCCTCGGTCTTTCGTACAGACCTCGGGCAAAATATTCTCCCGGACAAACCTCGCACTCGGTTATTAAGATGTTTATATGTTTTCATAACATTTATATTGTCTCCATAGCGACGCTGGACATGGCGGAAAACCCCCAAGCAAGGCTGCTTTTCTCATCAATATATCATTAACTGGCAATAGTACGCCAAAACTTTAAGCATTTTCTTTACTGTTGTAGAAAATTCGTGACAAAGACTTGTCGAAATATTGTAAGCCACTCGGAGATACTGGCGAAAATGTTGATCAAAATATCACTTCTCCCAACGTACAGGGCTTTATGTCTTCGTTGTTCTTTGATTCGAACGCAGTTTGTATCCAAAATTCTGAGCTTAAATACCGATCAATGCCATTATTACGAGAGGCAAGAAACTGTTTTTCTGCCCTGTAGTGACGCAAATAATCAAACAATGGCATTTTCACATTGAAAAATGTTAACAATGTTGTCCATAATATTTATAACGTTGTCATAGCAACAAATATAATCAGACAATGACATGTTTGTTGCCCAAACAAGACAAACAAAAATTATAATCCCAAAGGGACAACCTCCAGAAGTAGGTCGAAGTAATTTAAGTACTGGCTCAGAAAAAATGTATACACAATTACTTTATTTACCCTGGAAAACAGTCAATAAATTAATAAAATAACAAAATATTCTACCTATATAGCGCATATATCGAACACTTACACTATTAAATTGAGCTTAAATTTATATTTCCGTCAGTTCAATATTATCGAGAAAAAGAAACTTAAAGCCGTTCTCAACATACAGTTCTTGTTTAAGAAACACCTGGCATTGTATTTTATTGCCCCGACCGACTTAAAATCGGATGCAAAAATCCTGAATTCGCGTTCATGGCAATCATTGCATGTACTGTTTCTCATTTATTGCACGAACTACGTTCATATATCTGACCAGATGTTTTAGATATAATTTTGAAAGGTGTATTAAACCAAAATGGGGCCGAACTGAATTCTAAATATGTTGATCGGACGGACGTTCACGCTTCATTTGGTTTCTGCAAGCTGTCAAGTTGCAAAAAGTTCTAGAAATACTCGTAAAAATTGTAGTTTATGTAACTTTTCTTCCTTCCTGTAAAACGTTTGAGTGTAAATAAAGTTTTGTTCTTGTTGTTGTTGTTCCCACATGTTCGGATAAGCCGATATAGACGGTGTGTACTGAACTGATAAACAGACAAGACAGACAGGCTACCTGTAAACAACTTGTGTACTTCAACACAAAACTTCACTCACCGTCCATGGCCCAGAACAGTACAATTCCTATCAGGCTGTAACAAAGAATCGACATCTTCACGGCCATTTCTCAAGATTCTAGTTGCAGCAGAAACAAAAACCCAAGGTAAGAATTCTGAATTGCTATTATACAATGAATACCTGCACCGTTCTGTTGCTATTGAACGTGCGTCGTGTATTTTAAGTTGTTACTAACGTGAAATGAATAATACTTTTTGCAAACACAATGCTTGTAAATTATACCTGCCTCGTATTGGTTAATATAATTAAGAATGCATTAGTCTTTATTTGCAGGTGTGACTAGCATGGGGAATACTGAGCACACACATTGAATAAATGAATAACGACAGTCCTTGTCAAAGCCTTACTTTTGTTTTTATGCACCTGTCGATGTTAAATGAGGGATGGGGGGGGGGGGGGGGTGGCGTGCAAGGGGCGGGGATCTGTGAACTCGAGGCTAAAAATTTGTCAAATGCCCAAGGGAATGGCAATATATATTTGTCAAATTTATAGGAGAAACATACCAAAAAGGTACCCAGATATCGATTTGATTGTCATATTCCCCGCCCATTGCTTAAAGCAAAGCAAAGCAAAGCAAAGCAAAGCAAAGCAAAGCAAAGTAAATCAAAGTAAAGTAAAGCAAAGCAAAGCAAAGCAAAGTAAAGTAAAGTAAATCAAAGTAAAGTAAAGCAAAGCAAAGCAAAGCAAAGTAAATCAAAGTAAAGTAAAGCAAAGCAAAGCAAAGCAAAGCAAAGCAAAGCAAAGTAAATCAAAGTAAAGCAAAGCAAAGCAAAGTAAAGTAAAGCAAAGTAAAGTAAAGTAAAGGTAAAGTAAAGTAAAGCAAAGTAAAGCAAAGTAAAGTAAAGTAAAGCAAAGTAAAGCAAAGTAAAGCAAAGTAAAGTAAAGTAAAGTAAAGTAAAGTAAAGCAAAGTAAAGTAAAGCAAAGCAAAGTAAAGCAAAGTAAAGTAAAGTAAAGCAAAGCAAAGTAAAGCAAAGTAAAGTAAAGTAAAGTAAAGTAAAGCAAAGTAAAGTAAAGTAAAGTAAAGTAAAGCAAAGTAAAGTAAAGTAAAGCAAAGTAAAGTAAAGCAAAGTAAAGTAAAGTAAAGTAAAGTAAAGTAAAGTAAAGTAAAGTAACGTAAAGTAAAATAAAGTAAAGTATAGTGAAGTGAAGTAAAGTAAAGTACCATAAAGACATCTTAAACATTGCTAGGTGCATTTTAAGAAATATCTGCAGGGTCGCAAAGTACTTTCGACAGACTACCTTAACTAAATCGTGTTAGGAGTTTTTCATTTATTTATAAAGGCATCAAAAAATTCACCTTGATATTGTGTCGTCCCCCCCCCCATTTACGACAGCCTGTCGGTACGAGTTACCACAGGGTGTCGGCGATTTACATTAAGCAGTCAGCGATTTACAACAGGAGGTCGGCAATTTGCCGCAGGCTGTCGGCGATTTACAACGACTGCCACGGGCTGTCAACCTTTGTATATCCGGCAAAACATTCTGCTAACAAATTCTGTGAGGCTGTGTAAGTTATGTCGGAACAAGGAATTCGTCCAGGAAAGTTCCACAAAGATCACTTAGAAGATATAAATCATGGTAAAAAGTACGAAGAGACGGAACATGTTCCTTAAAAATAAGAAAGGACGGTTTGTTTACGACCCGTTGAAACCAAACCTGGAGGTAAAAATAGGAACGGAACGGAACGGAACGGAACGCAACGCAAAAAGCTGGAACACGTTTTTAAAACTCGGGACATAACCCGACAAACCTGGGTTAGGGCTAGGGTTAGGAATTGTGTTCCAGGTTTTCGGGTTTTGTTCATGGTTTTAAAGATGTATTCCAGGGTTTTGTGTTCCATTCCGGGTTTATGCTGTTCCGTTTCGTTCCGGTTTTATACCTGCCGAAGGTAAAAGTAAGTGAACAGCAACTTTTCCGTAAATATTTTTTGGTTTGTTAAGTTAGAATAAACCCCGCTCTACAACGATATATGTTTATTTAACCTGAATCTCTAACCGAGATCCAGATAAGAATTTTAAAAAATGCTAAAAGTGCTCAAAGATCAATTGCTGGTTTGCCCTCAATCCCCAGAGATTGAAATGACAAAGGGCATGGCGGCCCTAACAAAAGAAAGTAGTTACAACTCTATTGTTATTGGACACCAACATGGCGGCTATGACGTCACGTGCAAACCAGGAATAGTGATGTCGTACTTCCATACTCAGCTCTCAAACTATAGAAAACTTATCTTTTGATCTCTTTGACGCATACCGACCCAACCAGAATTAAATCAACTAGTGCTACGAAACATCAAGCTTTTCTATTTATTGGCCTTAGAGTGGATTCTGCAGGGTAATGGTCAAAAACATTGTCTTGTCTTTGAAATGTCCTTACTTTGTAACTGTACTGATTCGTCAATTTACTTTCAGCGAATCATGATAAAAAACAATACACTTTTAAAACAACTATTGGACGAGGTTGAACAAGATATCATGATTTTATTTCTCTTTATTTGAGTGTCAATGTATTTGGTTTGTGTGAGCTAATAGAACATTTATTTGCACGATGACATCATTTGACTACAACTACCAGAATCCTTTGTGCCACTCCTTTGTCCATGGAAATTAAGGTTATTGTCTTCATATTCTCAAATCTGAATAACAAAGGAAAACTGAAAAGGATTCTGGTAGTTGTAGTCAAATGATGTCATCACGCAAATGTTCTATTAGAGACACTGGGCCTACAGTTAATTTAAA
Source organism: Epizoanthus rinbou (assembly GCA_025505405.1). Classification (NCBI taxonomy): domain Eukaryota; kingdom Metazoa; phylum Cnidaria; class Anthozoa; order Zoantharia; family Epizoanthidae; genus Epizoanthus; species Epizoanthus rinbou. The sequence goes on along the minus strand of JANVCH010067555.1, from coordinate 6,496 downwards.
CGTCCTCAGTTATCCGAGAAGATCTGCCAGACACTGACAAAAATCACAAAATTACGATATTTTATGAACACCGGGTCCCGAATGATAATTATTTTATTATTCTAGTGTTTTGAGTTTATTCAACAATACCTCCATGAAAACTTAAATCTTCAGCAAGTAAATCCAAACCGTTAACGCCTCCGCACGTTTTTTCCTTTAACTTGAAAATATAGTTTTATATAATGAAAACCCGCTTTACCGCAGCAAAACACCGCTTAAATCAGAAGTTGAAAAAATTAACCAGACCTTTTTATGAACTGAACACACTTTATCAACACCACAAAGAAACTAACAACATCTGACGAAAATACTAAAAATGTTCCGACATCTTATCCCCGGCATTCAAACATTTCAATTTTGGTTTTGATGCTGCGAAAAGAAAACAGAACTGAAAATGAAAATGGTAGTACCAACACCGATGGAGATCCGTTTATCAAACTGACGCATGGCGATTTGCAGCACTCAGAAAAGAAGGGCGAAATGAAATGTCTTAGTTTGTTACCTTGTTTCGTATTCTCCGTAGTCAGATTGTTAGATGTTTTAAATTGAAAAAGATAGCTTCAGACTCTTGTATAAATTCGGCCAATCTCCTTCGCGCTTCGAAGGAAAAAAAGTCTCAGCTCAGGCTCGGAGAAATAATGGAAATAGTTGAAAGGATGGTAGTTCAAACATTTGTCTAGTAGGTGTAAGTTGTGGTCATAGTTAGGTAGCGATAATATAAGTATCAGTGTTAAACGATTATTGAAAACAAATTAACTGAAACTGAGGACTACGAAAACGAAAAAGGCAGTGTTATGATATATATTGAGGATATGAAATAACAAAATCAAATGTTCGTTTATGTAGTTAAACTGCGTGATCTTCGCTTCATTTGTGCGTCATTCGCGCTTTGCTAACCTAGATTTGACAGCAACTGAAACCCTGTAAATATAGTTTCAAACCATGAAGGCAGTCCACCAGTTGGAGCTGAAGACAAAAGTTCGGCAAGAATACTCGCGACTGAACACATAATCTCTGGTAACGCATTGTTTTAAACTAAAGCATAACAAATGTAATATTACTTTATGCGTACAAGGATAATAATAATAACAATGCAACTGCCAGTTAATTATAATGAAAAAATAATGAAAAAAACAATACCTGGCAAAAAGTCACTACAAAAAATATTCCAAAATCAGTAATTTCGAACCAGAAAAAAAATCATTCCCAGCTCTTCGGCACATTTATATCTCTGTGATCACAATCTGAGCTGGGTTGAAAACGAGAGTTTAATTTTTATAAGAGTTTTAAAACTTTTGATTAGATTCTGTTATTTCAGTCTGTTACGACATGAACATATGACGAGCTATCTCGATGGCTATAGAGCTTCATTTTCATTATTCCTAATAGGTTGCAGAAGGAAAATAAAAACATGGCATGCAAATTTTACGAAAACGATAGAAATGCTATACGGGTACCACATCCGCTACTTTAATACACGTACACACAACAGTCAATTGCATTTTCCCGCTTTTTATAATTTAATATTGTAGTTTTCAGTTTGCTGTGATTTGGAAATCAAATACCAAAGAAATGGATCATATTTGGTAAAAACTTAAGTGGGATTGCTAAGATGAAACTTTTAACGCATGTCAGCAGTTTCTAAAAGCTGAAATAGTATGAGTTTTGCTAGAAAACTGTCAACTGACGCTGCATTCGTATATATCACTGGTATTGCATTTACACTGCGCATTTTCCATGTGACTGATACAGCAATGTACAGTTATCTTGAATCCGGTTATCTCGGCCCTCTTGTTATCTCGAACAGAAACCCGATTCAAATGGATTTGTTCCACGTTTATCTGTAATTTGCCATTAGTTATCTCGAACTTGGTATCTTGTCAACCCAGAAAAACATTTTTTCATTTCCCTTCAGTGCACGCGAAACAAAACTTTCTCCTATAAACTGAAACAATTAATACGAAAATGAAAAAAGGAAGCGTTGCCGTCACGTATTACTAGAATATTCTTTTTAAATAGACGTACTGAACTCTGGTTCATTTGACACTGAGTCGGCAGTCGAGGTGTAGTAAACAAGTTTTGAGAGCAACTGGAATCCTGGAACTATGGATGAAAATCTTGAAGGCAGTCCATCTGGAGTTGATGAAAAAGGAAGCGGGAGTGCACAAGCACAACTGGCCGTAAGTAGTGGTTTATGGTGCAGCATCGTTTCAACTGAAAACGTAAACAAGCAAACGGCAGTCCAAAATTTTAACCCGACAAGAAGTTAACGAAGATCAGCTACAATTTTGTTATTTTGACATCGTCTTGTCTCGATATAAATTGTTATTGTTAATAAGTTGAAGGTTCTGACACTGTGACAGTTTTCTGATAGTGAGATTTCTAATATCCAAGTAGTTTAATTTTATTTAATCAGTTGAAAGTAAAGTTTGAATTGCGTTTGAATAAAGTTTGAAACCCGACGGTTTACAAATTTTAAAATACTGATATGAATATGTAACAAAATACTACCTGAAGATGATCAATTAGATCGAAAACATTTGTACGAGCAATTTTATCAAAAACATTTTATCTTTTAAAACATTTACCTTTTATAGATATCTATAATAATAATAATAATAATAACAACCATTATTTCTATAGCGCCTAATCACTAATTGTTCTAAGCGCTTTACACAACTATATCAAAAATCTAGAAATGAAGTGACAGAATCATTTTTCAAAATGACATACAAACTCTTATAATTCCCTACTGACAATGCGCTTGGGCTGCCCGCCTATTGTTGCTTCATTGTACCTTGCTTTTTCATTATGGGGGCATTATATTTGAAGTGATTTAGACATTTAGACATTTAGTTTGGCGATGATGTAGGGCGATTTAAGGGTGCGATAAGTTGGATTGACAGTATTCCGGAAGAGGAATACACTCGGGACCATTTCAACATGTAATAAAATTAATTATGCCGAATTAGGAATTAGGGTGAGCTGCAAGTTAGTAGTTTTGTTTCGTATATCTCTAAAAAGAAATACTAATCAGTTGATCAGATCAAAGTTTATATTCCATGTATTCTTATTCCGGAATAAGGTCAATCGAACGCGTCCTTAGTTGATTTTCAGTTCGGTGTTTTTCTCCCTAAAGTGGTCAGGATAAATGATTATTTTTACTCTTATTTTTTCCAAAGAACCATCAGAGAATACAACAATTTACCGCCTCAAATTGTTAAATGTAAATCTTTTGATGTTTTTTTAAAAAGTCACAGACCATCAAACACTTAGCTAATTAAGTTTTACTTCTATTAGTGATTGTTGCAAATATACGCCAATAGGTTTAAAATTTTCTATATTTAGGAAAGTTGGTGTGATATCCTCTAAATTTTACGGACTACGATAAATGTAAATATAAATATAGCAACTTTATTCAGGCCATATTTTGTGAGCATTTGACATTTTTCCCTAGTTCATATCTTATTCTCATCCTGCAAAACTTGCTAATGAATGATGTTTGCGAGCTCAACCCATATAAATTATAATAATGCCGCGTCAAACACAACTAACAAATTACAGATGAATAAAATGAATACTGTGTCTGTAACTCTGTAAGCATTGTCAATGGCGTTTTATCGTAATTTCATAAATATAGCTGACATTTTTTCTTCAACTAGCAAGATTAATATCCGCATTGCATAAAAGTGGTCTTCAAACAAAACTATTATATATTACATGTTAAGTTTGGGCAAGCTTGTTTTCTGAATCTTTTCCAATTATTTGCGTACCTTCTTTCGTTACGGTTTCTGGTTCCATCCTGCACTATCTTGAAATCGCATGTTCTATAATTTACGCATTTGACTATATTTCATGACTGTATTTTGCATACCTGTATAAGCTTGAAATAAAAAAATATATGAAGGAGCTTCTTGTCCAGAAAACAATTTGTATAGAACATTAGGATCACGCTGTTGGAGTATTTTCATTCAAAATTATGTTACATAATCACGATTCAGGTTATAATTTAAGAAATAGTATGAAGCAACCGTGGACGACGATCCTGTCGATATACGTTGGATCAATAGACTGATCTGATCGGCTAAATGTAAATAAACTAAAAAGAAAGGCCGACACAACGTAGAATTTATAGTTTTTATCACGATATTTCGGCTGGCCAAACCAGCCTTCTTCAGGTGTAATGAAGGAATGAATTCGCTGCGTGTTTAGTATTACAATGGGTTGCTAAATCCGGAAGTAAGATAAAAAGCGATTGACAACAAATGATATAAAAGTATAACAGCTGGCTATTAATATGTTTCATCGCGAATATTTAGGCCATGAAACATATTAATAGCTACATACACCTCTACAATACGGACACCTCTATAATACGGACACCTCTATAATACGGACACCTCTACAATACGGACACCTCTATAATACGGACACCTCTATAATACGGACAACTCTATAATACGAACACCTCTATAATACGGACACTTATAAAATACGGACACCTCTATAATACGGACACCTCTATAATACGGACACCTCTATAATACGGACAACTCTATAATACGGACACCTCTATAATACGGACACCTCTATAATACGGACACCTCTATAATACGGACACCTCTACAATACGGACACCTCTATAATATGGACACCTCTATAATACAGACACCTCTATAATACGGACACCTCTATAATACGGACACCTCTACAATACGGACGCCTCTATAATACGGACAACTCTATAATATGGACACCTCTATAATACGGACACCTCTATAATACAGACACCTCTATAATACGGACACCTCTATAATACGGACACCTCTACAATACGGACACCTATAATAATCCTCTGTGAAGGGAAAAAGCCCTTGGAACGAGGTTGCTCTATAATACAGACAGCTCTATAATACAGACACCTCTATAATACACACACCTCTATAATGCAGACACCTCTACAATACGGACACCTCTACAATACGGGCACCTCTATAATACGGACACCTCTACAATACGGACACCTCTACAATACTTGCACCTCTACAATAAAGGGACCTCTAAAATACGTATATATGTTTTCAGATATATTTAAAAGAGTTAATGTAGAGGATGACTTTTTGCAGTCTGTATGTGAGCTAGCCTCGGTTCCAAACGGTTTTAGGACACAAACCGAGAATGATCGGTCACCTTAGGTCTTGTACTTGGATCCAGGGACAAGAAGAAGTTCACTTGAAATGGAGCGAAGACTGCGAGTTCTGGTTTCCTAGGATTGCACGTCTTAATTTCGCTGTTCTGCCTATGGTTTTCCGTGTACTGGCCGGATCTTGCTAAGACGATCGACCTGCTTCATAATAATAATAATAATAATAATAATACTGCAATAGTAATAATAAAAAAACAAAAAAGGTAAAGTAACCTTTATTTAACGTCGGTAGTTCCGTCAGCTGTGAAATCTGGTATCAATGGAAGCCGACGGTGCGCAGAATCGGAAGAATCCGAAAGAAGATCTAGTAAATATCTCCCCACACCCACAACACTGTGGAAAGCAGGTAAAATCAGTTTAGAAGTAAGTGTTTCTTTTAGAAAATTTATAGGAACAACAAAAGATAATTTATTCAATGTCAAAAATGGAAAATATACGTCAGTCCACTAATCTTGGCTTTTCTCAGGGACGGTCGGTTGTAGAGCTTTATGAAAGTTGTTGGCATATTAGCCAGACAGAATGAAAGGGCAGACGTGGTACCAAAATATTCAGTTTGTACGTATACGTATCGGCACTCAGTGTCTGGAGTTGTACCCTTCATCTCTTCATGATCATATGATCAGGCGTAGTCTAATGTATCTTACTACGCTCCTGGTGAAATATCAATTTGTTTAATTAATCACTTATCGATTAAATTATCGTGTTCTCAGTTCTACAAACATTGTATGCACGTGCCCTCCTTTAATAGTTAACAACTACGTACCACTTCTGGATTGTTTACTAACAGATTTTGAGGTTTTGATGATTTCAAGATGTTGATTAAAAGTTTTAATATATTCAGGATGTCGCGCAATTCTAAAGCGGAAAGTACTTGATGATTTGATTTGCGCAGCCTAAAAAGAAGCACTATTGTGCCAGTGGCGTAGCCTGCAGGCTCTCGGTAAAATAAATCTGCAGTTTCAAGAGAAGTATTAAATTAACACTCATGCAATAACAGGGCGGAAACTGAGTTTCTGGCCTCTTGTAATAAGGATATTCATCGGTATTTGAGCTCAGAATTTTGGATACAAGCTGTCTTCGATCCAAAGAATACGAAAAAACAATTGTTATACGAAAAGACCAAGGCTTTGTCACGAATGTTGTACAAATGAGTAACAGAAAATAAAATGCGTACAATTTTGGCGTACCATCGCAGGTTAATGGAAAATTAATGAGAAACGAAGCCTTGGGTTTTTTCTTTTTAAGACATTT
>JANVCH010067554.1:0-17180 GCA_025505405.1 Epizoanthus rinbou | reverse complement strand
GTCGAGCGATGACTTCATTTCGCCAGCCTACGTTTTGTGCGTAGAATATATTTCCGTATGCTAATTCCTGGTTTACTTCAATATGAAACTGTTTTTAGAATCTTTCGCGACTTCCTGTGATTGGTCAGTTGTCTATCCTAGCTATAATATATATGAATTAACTTAATTTCCACAAGTTACAGCAAATCGATTATTACACCATGTTATATCGGCCTGTATCTTTGCTAAAAGCATTCCCAGCCATGTGGCGTTATTGCAAAATATCACCCGAGGGTTCTGTCTGTCATACGAGACTAAACAATGAACATGAATGGGAGTTGTTTTAATTCAAGAGCGTGGGCGGATAGATAGATAGATTCTCATAACTCATAGTATAGTTTTAAAGTTTGCTTTCAAAACAGAAAGAATCACGCCACACACTCGTGACATTCAGTGTGCCACGTGAATCGTCGGTGTTGAGGTTAGGAACTTATGAGTAACAACGGTGTCATTTCATTTCAAAATATTTATTTCTATTAGCGAAAATATAAGTATAAATATGTATTTCAACTGCTTTTTAGGCAGATCAGCTTCATAATATGGTTTAAAACTAAAAGGGCTTTGCATCTGATCTAAAAATATTAAATTTCTTACAGCTAAAAATGTGCCACTAGGCACTACTCAGTAATACATTTTCGCCAGCCTTTTCGGCTCCATCAGAGTATGTAAAACAGAAAAAGAGAGATGCAGATCATCCCTAGGCGACGTAACAAAAGGAAAGTACATTGGCAATTGTTGGGAACGGTTGACGCCCATTCACTGCGCTTTTGTTTAAGTTAAAATATTCTACGACTAAGAATGTACTTTTAAAACTATTAGAATCGAACTTTAATAATAAAGGTTATTAAGTTATCAATTTTAAATGTGTACCTTAATTCTCGCTGTTAGTATCAATATATATTTGTAAACAGAATATTAAGGGTAATGGTTAATTCTCTGATTTTAATACATGGTAAAGAAACGCCCACGTGCTGCTAGCTGCTCTGTTAACACGCAGGTGTATCTCATTCCCCGGCAGTTAAGTTTAGAGCAAATTCAACAGGAGGTACTAAAGGATGATGGGTTAATCCGTTGTAATTCTCAAATATTGTATTAGCGAAAGACAATATATATTCTATAAATTGTTGTGAATCAAAACTATCTTGTTAGTAGATTATTTTACTCGCACATAAAGCACAGCAGACAGAAAAAGGTGGAGTGGAAAATACAGAGAGAGTATGTATATTTTCCAAAAAGGCAGCGACACAATCAAACGGATGAAAACTAAAAGAAATTAAGAGAAACGGGAGAAGTTCTGCTTCTAATCCGTATTGCGTTTATACAAGGATTGCGACGAAGCGCAAGAAAAGCAAAGAAAATGATTTTTTATTCACTGACACAACTTTCACTTTCAGATTCACTCTCACATATCTGTGATGATATCTTAACGTCGTCTCTGATCACTGAACAAAATATTCAGTGATTGCGGACAGAAATTCTTGTGAACTACCTCATCACCTCTTCCGATTCCTGTCGGATTTTCAATATATATCCACGTGTTCTTCCACCGGATTTCCCGAACATGAGGGAGTGCACGAGGATCTTACTCCACACTCGTGTTCTTTGTTCTACATAATAAACTTCTAGAAAGTTGAAAGAAATTTAAGCTAAATGATTCGTTACGAACCAGAAAACTACCATTTATTTGATATAAAGTTTTTAGGTATTACAATTGCAACTCGCTAATCTCCAACTAGTTGTTAACAAACTATCAAAATTGCGAAACTTGTTTTGCCTCGCGTAGGTATCCAGCGAAAGTGAAATGTTCTTTCATCAAAAACGAGTTTAAAAAAGAATTTGTTTAAGCCAACATATATATATATATACCTTCGTTTACTAAGTGAAAAACACGTAGTATATATAAAAAGTAGTTATAGGTTTGTAAGTTCGGGTGTTTGTGTCAATTCGGTTGTACTCGTGGCGCGAAAATGTGATTAGAAAGAGCGCGCGAAAACTCTGTTGAACAAAGAAATTACAAAGACCGTTGCAAAGAACGTGCTGTGAACGTGGGTTCCCGCCATTTGCATACAAAGAAAGTAGCTCCATTCATGAATACTTGATATCTTTTGTACATAATATTATTGCTAACTTGAATGAGAACACGTTGTTCTGTTTACTCCAGTGCATCAGAAGTCATGCGTTACCGAACACAAAGAGTTTGTAATGTTTTTAACACCCCTCTCTCTGATAGCTAGTTCTCGTCCCTTTCTAACTTACGAGTATTATCTAACAGAAGATTTGTGATGTTAGCTAGTCGCTTGAAACGTGACTTAAACTCTATTCAAACACTTACACGACACGTGGTAAAACCGCACACAAAGGTCCAGTATTTGGTTCACACCACAACTTCAAGAATGTCATATAAAACGGCTTTCATCTCTTCCACAGTTAACAGGAAATAAACAATTGGAACTTACCTTTCAGAAAAAATATCTCTTTTCTTTTTCGTTCCCTCTTTAGAACTTTTGAGATAATTTTCATGGTGTTATCATTTTCAAGCGTTCGCCAGTCTTGCGTTTTATCATCGTAGATGACAAATTTGTCCGCCTCTTCAAGTCTTTCTCGCGACTCCGGGCAAATAACAATGCTGTTCAGGGTAGCACTGCCACGATGTAACCTCCGCTTTAGTATAGGTGGGCAGTTAATATTCAGTGATGATTTAATATGGGCTGCGTTGAAGGCGAGGAATGATCGGCAGTCGATCAGAACACAGCGACTTGTGATTGTCTTCATAAGGTGCAGGACTGTAGCGGGGAGCAAAGGAGTAACGAACTCGCCAGCTTCCATCACAACCATACTCATAAGTTCGTCTTTAAATTCCAGTTAGTATCCAGTAAACTCTTGAATTGGCAGTGAGTTGAAGGTGAAGAACTGGAAAGACAAAGATAATGTGATATTATATCTAAGTTTCAGCCGGCATGAATAACATATGCTTGTATTTCGCAATAATCTATGTACACAACACTTAGTGCGAGTTTCACTTGATCTGAAGATTTGATTTCTGACTTGTATTTATGTCTGCGGCGAAAACACGCAAACAATTAGAATTTAAAAATAGGTTTACGTCATGTAGTTGTCGCATAATACACAGCGTTTTTTTCACTATCATAATAGCCTTGGGACCAATCAGAATAAAGATGATTTAATAATCTCCCAAATATGGAGGACAGCTCTTGAAAATAATCCTCACGAGTTGAAAGACCGGACTGGTAATGAGTCGGTAGCGATTGATGTTGATGAGACAATAGAGTCACAAGTCAGACATTTTCAACATTTCAGAACAGCTCATGCGATACGCCGCGACGCATCCGAATGACGCAACAAATCCGAGTAGCTGTGTGTCATGTCACCCTAGAGGCATACATAGTTGATCACAGAATTTAGCGCTGTCGCCAACGCAGAAAAATTGCTTACGCAGACAGTATAAATCCTGACAGTGATATAATCTTCCAAGCCAGCTAGATTTTTAAAAGCCACTCAACAATTCAACTACATTCATTCAAGTCATGCAATCTTTGCAGTTAGTTTTAAAAACGTTAGAAGACATAAGCTGCACTAGTAATCATTGCGAAATACCGCTCACAAAAGCTGATCTTAAATGTTATTAGTGTACATTTCATGCATGCTTCCCTAATCGTTTTATAATCGGGCAACAATCCGTCCAGTGTACTTATCCATTCTTGCTGAGATAATACGCAAAGCCCTTTCCTTTCGGTAACAAAAAAATCTTGTGGAATGTGAGAAAGCGTCAGAATATTATTAAAAGTTGGTATTAGATAATTCTCTGACAATAGTGCGGAAAGTTAAACCGCGGGAGTTACTATTTCTCATCCGACTCTTATCCGCTATATTCGGTTCTATATAATATAGACTTTAATTTACTCCAAACCCTCCCAAAGTACACAGTTTATATTACTATTAGTTCATAAATCATTAAATGACTTTTCTTTGGAATATTATTGGATTTGTAAATATTATTTGCACACTGGAATGAGAAAGTCAATACTCATCATTACGATATTGATGATCAACACTCCAAGTGATCGACTTGTTACTGAGGGGGGTGGGGTAGAGGTGGATTGAATGCTAGTGTACCAAGGAAGGGTAACGTCAAAGCCCTAAAAATAACTATTTCGGGAGCGCTGAATCACTGTCTTAATAAAATCCCTATTATAAGGTTTTAAAATGAAGTATGAATAGTTTTGGGAAGTTTAGTGTTCTGCTAGCTACAAAAATATACATGAATATAGACCTCATCAACATTTACTACAAAATTGCAAAATCACCAAATGAGTCACTTTTGCAACAGTTAATAGCCTGTTATTTTTCTTCCCAAAATAGAATGCCGGAAATCTACCTGAAAGTTATCAATCCACAGTCCTATACTTTGAAGACAGAAGTTTTCACCAGTGCGCGCATGACCACTGGTAGCAGTATAGTGTTGCAGTTCAGACAAATCTGACCAAATAAGGTATCCCTAGTTGTGTGATCTATCAGAAGAGCGCTGCACGAGACCCGCTGAGCCTGGTACTCGCGGGCTGGTACTCGCAGCTGAGTGACAAAAATCATAAAATACGTTTCTTTTGAGATCTATCTAAATATTTTACATATACAACTGGCGATGACATAATCCATGCCGTGAGTATCAGGGATTGCGGAGCTCGTTCGCGATATATAAATGTTTATAACTAGCGCGTAGATGTAATCGCAAGCCTGCTAGGTGGAAGTAGAGGCCAGAGGCATGCCTGAATTTTGAGCCTCCGGGGAGGCATGAAATGGTTGGAAATGCAAAGGTATTCTAAAAATTATCGATCTTGTCAAAGATTATCAATTTCTACCAGCCTTTAATAAGGACTAATCTTTCAGTTTATGTTGAAATTTGTTGCTTGAATTGCAATAAACTTCGATGTTTTTCGAAACTGAGGTCCCTGAGTATATTTTTGTTTGCATTCGAACACTGTATATAATTATAACGTTGACAAAAGACGTTATTTTGTTCAGTTGGCATATTTCAAACGTCCAACTCGTACACTTCCAAAGCATGCCCTGGCACAAATATTGAAATACTGCTTTGCATATATATGTATATCATCCATGAATTATCATTTCGGAAAATTTAAGAAATATCATTTTTTCCTTTATGAGAATAATGAGTGTGACTTATTTGGAGGAAACCCAGTTATGAAAATTATGACTTACTTTGCGAAAAAAAACTATGCACTGAGCAGTACGGAACACCTTCGATTGCAAAAGTTGTAATTATAAATGCTGTATAAAATGCCAAGGTTGATTTATATTAGGGCTCTGTTATCACTTTTCATCAACTTGCTTCGCAACAACAAATTAGTTCTGCTTTCATAGCTATTGTTGCAGCAACTCGTTTCATATCCATTGCTGGGAGTGTTACAATGGTGCAATGGTTTTGTGCAGCTTGTCTCGAAACACCATGAGACAAGTGGTCACAAGTTGCATGAAACATTGTACCGTGCAGATGTACAACCAACAGAGCAAGACCGCATTGCCGTCATATCGTGTCATTAGACCGATTAGCTAGTTACAGCAAGTTTGTTTGCATAAGAAGGAAACAATATACACTTCCTGTTCGCTTGAACAGATATACAGGGTGCCGGAGTATAAATATACATGAAATCCAACCACTGGATTGAAACCGTCGGTTCTCTTGAAATAAAATTCAGTAATATTTGAAGCATCATTGGGATTTGTACACGGAGAAAGTCAACAAGTCAAGCCCCATTGGCGATAAGCATGTGACGCGTTTTTGGCCAGTCGCGCCTGCCCTCTGCAATGACCCTGTCAGGCGGCACAGATTCCTCCCAAATATTCCGTATAATAACCAACTGGCTCTCACTACAGTAGAAACTCCGGCGGAGAAAGTCCACCACAACGTACAGCTGTGTTCAGTTAGTTTGCAATTTGACTGCACAGTCTTTAAGTTAAAATATTACACCTTACACGTTGTGATCTTTCGATAATCGCAGATACACTGAGAGAACTCTACCCCGCCCCCTCACCTGTGTGACTAGTGCCGATTAGTGGTACATGCAGGGTAGAAAGCGATTTCTTGACGATCAACGTTCTCCTCGGTCTTTGATGTTTATTGACGTTTTTATATTAACAAGAATGAATGAAAGAATTACACTAGGATCAATGGCACTATTCGCCACTATATATGTAGAAACATTCTTCTAATTCTATTTGGGTATCAGTGAAAAATGTGTCCGACTCTACCTTAAATAGCAAAACAGAAAAATTGAAAAACGTCGACGCCTATCAGCTAAATGGTCGCGTGAACCTTACTGTCGAGTCTGATATCTATCGGTATGCATCATGCCACAGATCCAAACAAATAATAAAATATACTGACGTCGACTGAACCCACGCCTACTCAGTGATACCAAAGGTCAAGCGACTGACCTGTCTTCCTGCGTCATTGCAGTTCATCCCGGCCGAAAACTTATTTTGGACAGATGTCAATAGTCCATAATTTCAGTTAGCTGGGATACGTATTTCATTCGTGTCAAGTTTGCAAGCAACAATTATTTTAAGAACAGTTTAAAAACTGTTCGAACTGGAATATGTTATTCGGCAGACAAAGTGTTTCGCTTGCAGAGTGTTGTTTTTTCTGCCTGCCTGGATATCTTTCATTGTTTATTTGTTGTCATCTAATTCACACCCACAAAGACAGGCATGCACAATATCCCCTGCGTTTAATACGCGTTCAATTCAGTTTATATAAGTTTTGTTGATCTGGTATAAGTCAGTACCATGTGTGTATTATGAAATGACTCAAATTTATAGCATGCCACTGCTTAATAAAAGAGTTAGCTGATGCAGAAAAACCTTTGGTTTGATGTCTTCGTTTATCGACATTTTTGTACTTAACAGATGCTTACAGCTTTTAAAATCGAAATTTCCTGCTCTTCGTGGGGACGTCTGATTTTCACACATGTCGAGTGATGCCGGTTTCTTTACATGAAGTTGGATATTTCGTTTTAACTACCAAACTTGTCTTTTTGATGCAGAGGAAGAAAACCGAGCGTTAGCGTTATGTTAGGAGTTCTCCGTTGAAAATGTCAGAATATCTGCATGTACATGTAGCCGTCGGTTGTTGTGGAAACAGTGCGATACAAACCTACCCAATGCAAGTTCGAATGTAAAGTTAGATTCTCATTCTTCAAAACTGAACAAATGTGAAATCAACAAAATTCTCGTTCTCGTCCCGTTTACCCGTTGCCATATTGCATTTGCAACTCAGTCGTCTAAATAGACTTTTAAAACGCCTATAAATCAGTTCTCTAGCCTCAGGTAATGGTGATTTGTCTCCCTGATTCATGCGATTAACTACGCACTCATCAAGACAGGAGAACAAGAAATTATCGGTGTATAGATGCGAGTTAACATTCACGTTTTCACAAAAATAAAATATTATTCAGTTTGGACAGTATATCAAAAGTCATAACTGGCAACAGTATATATCAAAAGTATATCAGTAAACAGATTATGGTGGCTCTGCACAGACGTTTGAGCTGTTTTTTAAAAATAGAATTTTTCCCGCATTTCCAAATAAAGCACTTTTGTTCCGTGTTTACGAAATACGATAACCTACTGAACCAGCCCGCCCAGGCAACACACCCTCCTTAAAGTCCATGTTTTTGTCTGATTTATAAAATATAATCTGCTTCTGATAAAAGCATGTGAAAGTAAGTGGTCAGTTTCAGATTCCCTCTGTATAGGTATGGATATCAGTCTCGTCGGTGAATGAATCAGCCACGCCTTTCAAATAAAACCGCTTCTAATAAAGCCTATATTAAAGAACTTGCCAACTTATACTTTGCTGTTATGGGTGATTTATGGTCGGCGCCGTTTCAAAGCTGGTCAAAACAACTCAGGTAGTCGATCCAGACACAGCAATATCAGAAAGAGACAGGCCAATGTGTTACATATATAAAACATAGGGGGAAGTAGTGGAGCTATAAAGTCGTGTAATAGTATATACAGGAAGCTTTGATTATATATAAGACGGAGTTTTAACCACAAAAACCCGGCAGGAAAGTCGTTGGTCACGTAGGGGAAAAAGGAAAAGAGAAAACAAACGACCAAATACCGAAATACCCATGCACACATACTTACAATAATCACATAATCGGTGGAATGTTTAAGAACTTTATAAGTACTGACGTTTATGGCACAAAATCCTTTGCCAATATTTGGCTGACTATAGTGACTGAGTTTTTAACTCGGTGCATGTATGTTGCTTAAAACATCGACTCATACCATTGGTATTATTCATTTGTTGTTCCTACTTATAAAATTAGATATTTGTATTATTTTTAGAAAAGTGAAGTAAACAGTTAAATTAAGGAAAGTATAAACAAACACTTTATTTTATAGGAAACATTTTTTATACTGTGTGTGAGGTTATTTTGTTACCCAAAATAGGCAAGAGTCGACTAGCGTGAGATAATGACTGCATCCTTTGTACCCGAGTACATAAAACGAGACACGTGCGTAGCGGTATAGTTAGAAAATTTGAGGCTGAAGTCATAGAAAATAACAGCTGAATAAGAAAATTCAGCCTCAGTCCAAAAGATAGACGTTCACTTCTTAGTTATTGAAACAAGATGTACCCTGTTATTATCAGTGGAATGTTTCGGGGTCATGCACACATTGGGTTTTTCTAATATTGTTTGTGTTCTATGTTCTATGTTCTCTGTTATACGCTACATCTTAGGACTTGGTTTTGAAAGACATCCTGAGGACTCATTCATCAAAACATTTTGTTTGAATTAATGGTCGTACTTTGTGATTCAGTTGTGCATGTGTGGAGAAATTATGACATATAATATAACACTTAGTTTTGGAAGACATTCTCAGGATTCAAAGTGAAAAGATTAATAGTACTGGACAAGAGCTCCATGCATCTGAATCGTGCTCACCCCTCTTTGTAATTTGCCTAAGACTAGGTGTTAACAGAACACGAAGGGTTAAAAATACCCGTCAAGAGCTTCATGTGAATCAATGAATGGTCACTGACTTAATTTTGCTAAACGTGATAAACGTATGGAGAAACTACAATTTCCACGCAGCTTTGAAAGGTAAAACACTTTCAAGGGTCAAAGTTAGAAACAAACCAAAAACAGAGACTCACCTCGTCAGGCGGTGCCGGTCTTCTGAGCAGACAGAAAGTGATGAACAACTAAACATACGGCCGTATTTTGATCCAATTTTATCACTCGTCAAAACATCCGTAATGACGTAATTTGTTGTGCAGATATTTTTAGGAGTATTGCCTCCCAGTTTTAGTCACGGTCACTAGATAATCCAGTGATAAATAATTGTACCTCGATTTAGTAGTGTTTACCGTTTGTTTGAAAATTCACATTATACTGCTTCATTAGTATATGGTATAAAATTGAAGGAGAACATTGGACTTGGCAATATACTGCGGCTTCGTACCATTTTTTGAAAACAGTTTTCGGTAAATTCGAGCCTGCGGTATGAGCCTCCGTAGATTTTTAAAAAAGGTTTGCGCTTTTTGCCGATGTTTGCTCGATTTTTGCGGCTGACTTCTATTCGTGTTATATGCATGGCTTTTAAAAATAAAATACAACCCGCCACGACCCTCTCATTTGGATCTGATATGAACAAACAACGCCATTTTAGACGCCGCGCCGGCCAAACCTCAGATTACTTTTTTCAGTCGAGCTTATTATCGGATTATGTTACGGCAGACGGGTCACGATAAGATCAGCCAAAGCCAAAGGTGATTTATCAATTTAGAGCAAACTGCCAAATAAGACAGCATTTAGTGTTTTCGCTACTTCACAGTTTTTGACGCAATAGCGATAATGTGTAATTTGAGATAACTCTCTCGTATCCAGAATGATGCTGTTATGTTATGTTGTTGTTGTTGTTGTTGATGATGATGATGATGAGTGATGATGATGATAATCATCATCATCATCATCATGCTGTTGTTGTTGTTGCAGTTGCTGTTGTTGTTGTTGTTGTTGTCATTGACGATGTTAGTGTTGAAACTGTTGTTATTATTTTTTATGTTGTTGTTGTTGTTGTTGTGTTTTTACAACGCAACACAACACTTGGATGATTGTTAACCTAGTGATTTTTGCGGTTGCCTTAAAATTCCATTGACAGGAATTACAGTTTAGCTGAGATTAACGTGGTTCTATTTTAAAAAAAGGACATCCTGTTTATCTAGGGCCGAAAAGGAACACGAAACTTCGAAACAGTGAAGGCTTGTATAAAATAACAATAAGATTTAGAGCATTTTATTTGAAACATTTTTGATTGTAAGAGTATCACTTTGTCACGAAAATTCTTCATTTAATAGCAGAAGGAATTGGCTATTTTCTGAAACACGATAAAAGTGCACACAAGACTTATTATCATAGAACGTTTTCAAACTATGCTGTCATTCATTAAGTACATCCGCGTTCCTGGAAACATCAATTGTCCTGCATCAATCAAGTTTATGTTCATTTGACGCTGAGCCAATGAATTGAAGTTAAAATAGAATCTAAAAGGACTCTTTGAAAAATCTCAACAAACCATCACAGTAGTTAGTACGGTAAAGAAACACCGATTTTTTGGACAATAACTTTCCGTGCACGAGCAAGGACCCTATTTTCTCAGTTGTCGTAATTTTGATCTTTATCATTCGGAACCTCGAAGCGCCTTTTTTATAGACTGCGAGTGAGACTTCGTTATATACATGTACGGCTTTGCAAACATCAAAGTAACAAAAATTATTATTATTATTATTATTATAATTATGTACTGTATGTTAAGAATCAGTACCAAACTCGTGAGATACAATATGCAACTTGTTATAACCGCTATACCCCCTCCCCTCCCCCCTGCTCTCCATCGACTTCGCACATGTTAATCAGTCGGTTCTCGTTATCAGTTGATATCGGTAGAGTTTTTACTGAGTTTTGCTTCAATTAAAAAACAAAAGTAAACAGGTTACACATACTCTCACCTCCCCCCTCAAAATACGTTTTAAGTTAACGATTGTTTGCGGGGGCATAACTAACAGTACACAAATTTGTTTATCGGAATGTCTCACTTCATGCCAGGATCCTCAGTTCAGGAAGCTCGAGTGGGTAATTAAACAGACAGATATTGGGCAGCACCACACCTTCGAATGCACCAAAACAAATTACAGACGATCATTTATTTTCTCGAGTAAATTCAATATTTGCAAATAATTGACCCTAATAAAAAAAGATGGCGGCTGTACATTTAACCACAATGCCTTGCGAACCTAACACAACGAATAAGCTAAGCACATAGAAAGCCATATTTTTTGTGTGAAATTCGTCCCTGTACTAAAACATTGTGAATGCTAGGTTTGACGTTTTTAGGACCTTTCAGTGCCTTTTTATAAGTGTTTTTAGGATTTTCGTGCGCTAAGAATTATGGGTAAATGTACCAGTCGCCATCTTTTTTATTATGGTCAATTGCCCATGAAATCACATTGATGGCGTTCATTTTATATTTATCTTGTGACCAGCCCTCGTTTCCTTTCTGGCTGCGATTTTCGAATTAAAAAATATGTGCCAAGATATCAGTGAAATGGAATGCTTGCGCCAGTTTTACTTTATCCTATTTTGTTGCAGTAAACAATGCAATATTTCAGTTAAGTTAATTGTTAATCTAGTCGACTTAACCGTTAAAATTACGATGGACGTATCACAAAAACCTTTAGTTTACCAATAGTCGCCTAGCTTATTTTACTTTCTAGTCACAATCTCTTAAATAGAGCACAAGAATCGCTTATAAATATTATTCACAAGCAAACTTCAGTTTAAACCGTTTCTATGTTTTACATGTTTGAGCGAAGCAAAGCAATGGTTGCATTCTTTATAGACTGCGGCCATCTTGGATAACTGACATTATGGCAACGGTGTATTCGCCAGAAGCATTTTGAAGTGTCCAGAAAGCCAGACGAAAACTGTGTGTTTCAAGGGCAGTCTCTGAATAAATTCCTTGTACTACAACCCATAATATCACCACTCCAAGATGTCTTACCGTATCTTCATACAAAAGGGTCGACCATTTGGTTTGTGAGGGGGAGGGGGGAGGTGGGAGAAAGAAACTGTGAAAAAAAATAAGAAAATCAAAAAAATATTTACACAACACAAAGTTATAAAAAAGAAAAAGAAAAGAATGAAGAGTGGGGAAAGCGAAACAAAATTTGCAGCCCCAGATTGTACGCAAATCGTGCTTCAATTCCCCGTCACCCCCTCCCCTACCCCCACGATAATAAATGGTCCGTCCCTATCTAACAAAATTAGATTTTATTAGTTTAATGTCTGGTCACAAACCGAAACACGTTGATATTGTCAAGTAGTGAACTTTTATCTTTTCATTAAAATTGTAGAAGAGTTTCGAAGTTTGCATGCAAAAGTTCTTAAATCCTTATATTATCTATAGCACTTTGTGCTTTGCTATAAATTTCCTTATACGTACAAATAACCAAACACTCGTGGCCAATGAATCAGCTTCACTTCTGAGCCAGCGGAAAACAAGTCCAGCTGTTATCACTGCTAATTGACGCCAAACTTTTGCTGACGTCATACAAAATCGAAACAGCGAAACTATGGCGCACTTGCTGGGACCTTGAATACTTCAAACCTCTTAATTTAATTTAATATTTTTAAGCATTTATATATAATAATCTATCACTATTTGTAATATAATTGAAGCAACTTTTCTCCAGGGCGTGTGGTCCCTGTCGCTTTAAGTTAGAACTTCAAAATACAGAACACAAGTTTACAATCATGCACTGTCCAAGCACAAAGACACACAGTCAGTCGGTTCGGCTGTTTGGCAGCCATTGTCGCTCTCAATGTCAGCTACATTAAGTGTTTCTGTTTTTCACTACGTTCGGTTTGACTGTTGGGTTTTCACCACACGGCAAGTTAACGTCGGCTCAGTTGTCGTGAGAGACTCTGTGCGTGGCACTTGCTTCTAGCTTTCTATATTTCCTTCAATCGATTCAGTTGTGACTGTGGTGGTTTCTTCCCCGCCTTCAACCACCGTTTTCGTGGTTGTTACAGTTGACGTGGCTTCTCCGTTGATCAAAACCGTTTCCGTCACTTGTTTCGTGACCACTGCGCCTGATATAACCTCGGTTTCAGGTTGATCCGCGCTTGGGGGACTGGATTCGACTACTTCATGGCTGTTTTCAGCAGCAGGTGTCTCATTCGCCGGCTTTTGTTCAGCTTCTGGAAGTGTCTTTTCCTCAGTAGCAGAAACTGGCTTTTTGCCGGGTTTCTTAGATGTTGCCTTTGTGGGGCTTTTCGGTCTGCTGGTTGCCGACCCCGGCTTTGGCTTTGCACTGGCTCCCGTGGTAGGTTTCACGCGAGAGGCTGGCTCCTTTGCCGCGCTTTTGGTTCCTGGCAATGCCTTTGTTCCGGGCTTTCCCTCAACAGTCTTCTTCGCGGCCGACGGTGGTCTCGTTGTCTTGGTTGTCGTGGTGGATTTTGGAGCTTGGCCCGTTGCCGTTCTTTTAGTGGTGACTGTTGTGGTTTTTGCTCCACCACCTTTCGTTTCAGTGACGGCTTCAGTTGTTGTTTTCTGTACTTTGGAAGGGCCGGTACCCGACTTAGTGATCACAGTTTTTGTAACAGTTTTCTTAGAAACGGTCATGTGTGGCTTTGCGCTTCCTGGCCGCTCAGGACCAGGCTTTGCAGCAGCTCCATCAGTTTTATCGCCTTGTTTGGGTGCCGCTTTTGCTGTACCAGGCCGCGTCCTTCCAGTAGCAGGAGCTGTCGTCTTTGCCGGGAGCTTCTTAGCAGGTTCTGTGGGAGTTTTTCCCGCTGCGGGCGTTTTCCTGGCATAACCTTGGGGTCTTGGTGCTGTTACTGCCGACTTAGACTCTGGCTTCTTGGCCCCAGGCCCCGCACCTGCTGCTGCAGACCCTTTTGACCTGGATGCGGCTGGCGTAGTACCCACTGGCCGTTTTGGTGCAGTACTGTTTGTGGTTTTGTCACCAGACTTAGCCAATGGCTGACGAGGTGCCCCTGTCTTACTGGGAGGGGCTTTTTTGGCTTCCTCTTTCTTTGCATTTAGAGGAGGTCGGGTTGAAGGTTTAGTTCCCAACTTCTTAGCGTGATCTTTGGTGGTTGGTTTTGGTGTTGATTTGGTCGGAGATTTCGTGCTAGCATTAGTTGGCTTTGCTTTCACTTCATGCTTTTCTTTGGTCTCTTTCTTTGCAGGTTTCGTGAGCGCCAGCTCCTGTGGCCTTGTCACTTCCACTGAGGAAGCTACTGCACCACTTGGTTGTGAAATGCCTGGTTTTTGAACTTCTTCAACCGGCTCCGAAGCTGAAGAATCACCCACAACCGGCTCTGAAGCTGCAGGAACTTCCTTGACAGGTTCTGAAGCTGCAGCTTCAGGAACTTCCTCAATATGTGGAGCTGTTTCTGTGGGATCGGGGACATCCTCGACTGGTTCTGAAGCTGCTTTGGTGGATACGAGATAATCCTCAAGTGGTTTTGAAGCTGGTCGAGGCGGCTCTTCCTCCAGATGGGGTGCCTCGTCCAAAGGCTGTGGCAGGTCTTCTGGCGCTTGGGATGCTTCCTCTGCAGGAATAGGAACTTCCTCTTCAAACGTGGTCACATCCTCTGCAGGAAGCGTCTCTTCGTCGTGCCGTGGCTTTTCCACATCCACGGGCAAATCCTCTAACACCGCCTCGCTAGAGCCTTCAGGTACTTCTTCTGGAGTGGACGCTATTTCAAGGGGTTCCGGTATTTCAACTGCTGGTCTCGACGCTTCATCACTTTCAATGGGAACACTGACTTCCGGTTCAAGGACTGATTCAATGGGAACTTCCTCTGCTGCTTCTAACGCTGCCTTGTCGACTGATGGCGCGGACTCCACGTGTTGAACATCTTCACCCGGTGCCATTTGTTCGTCTTCTGGCATCAACTGCTCTTCTTCTGCATCCACGACTGCCGCCTGTGGCTCCTCGGGGAATGGTGTCTCTTGCTCTTGTACAGATTCAGTCTCTGCTGTGGCAGCTGGTTCATCCAGTGCTAACAATTCCTGGTCGCCTGCTTCAGGTTCATTAGCTTCGCTTTCTGGTGCAATTCCTTCCGAAAGTGGTTCAGTTTCATCTGATTCTTTCTCCGGTTCAACTGAGGGCACTTCTGGAGGGGAGCTTTCGCTGTCAAATGCAATTAGGCTCTCACTTTCAGGTTCCTCAACTTCGCGCGCTGGTTCTGGTGCAGATTCATTGTCAAATGAAATAAGTCCTGTGACTTCGGGTTCCCCAACATCACGCGTCGGTTCCGGGGCTCTTTCAATTTCGGCAGCTACAAGCCCCTCGCACGGAGGTTCGTTCCCAGCTGGCTCTTCAGGTTCTTCCGGTTTTGGTGGTTCATCTGCTTCTGGTGTACTTTCAGAACTGCCGAAAGCCACGAAAGCTTCTTGACCGCTCTCTTCTCCTTGCGTATTCGGAGCTGCTGAAAAGTTATTGCTAAAGCCAAAGTCGAGTAATTGTTGGTTTTGAGGGAGGCCTTCAACACTAAATGGATCTCCACCCGAAGAAAATTCCGTCTTAACAGTTGTAGTAGTTTGTGTCACAACAGTTCCATCAATAGTGTCACTTGTTTCTGTTAGTGTCACGCAACCATCTTGCGTTTGCGTGACAACTTTGCTGCCAAACATGTTCATTTCATCACCGTTCTGGACGTCAGAAGCGTTATTTACATGCATGATATCGTCATCTGCCCGCGGCGAGCCATTGACGGTTTCAATGTTGCTAAAGTCAGCCATGTTAAGCTTCTTGCTCGTTGGTCTGTTGTTGTTATTGTAGAACGCTAAATTCGCGGATGTTTTCCTTATCGGTGTCAAATTTTCTAATGAAGCGGCCCGGCGATTTGAATCTGGAGCTGATCCTCGTCTGTTATCAAATCGGTTTTTTAACTGGAAGAAAGATTTTGTTGAATTACTTTGCAATCCCACAGAAGCAAGGTTTTGTTCAACAGACGAGGAGAGTTTTTTGATAGCGTCTGTAAGGTCTTTCTCGTCCTCGTCCACGAAAGAACCCCGTTTTCGTCCAGGAGATTCTCGGAATATGACTGGAGTACCTGATTGACCCAGAATCGGAGCGCTGGCTCTGCAACCTGCACTAGGTGTATCTGTGTAGACGGAATGAATTAAATATTAACCGCGAACGGTTCGAAATAATACAACACATTACTCATTATCGCTGCTACAACCACGTCTGGCTGATCAGTTTGCTTTAAAACTTTAATACGCCATCATAATAGCCATAATAACTGACAGCTGCAATGTGGAAAGTTTAAAACTGTCTACAAAATTGGCAGACTCATTATGCATGTCTCAATCCACATACCTCTTACTCTGAGATGATTATCACGCCTATTGGTCTTCTCGCGTGTTGTGTTGGCTGACGATGTTTGCGGTGTCGATGAGCTTGCGTCGGAACCTGCCAAAATCAAATATGCCAACTTGAGACCAAACAACCAACTTTTATCATAATCCAACTCTCCATTAGACATTACTAATTCACCGGGAACAATTTAGTGTTTGCAGGTTGAGAGATATTTGGGCGTCAACATTCATTTCTCAGCTCAATTTATATCATGATTCCTGCTGCGACTGTACGACTGAAGAACTATTATCACGAAACTTAAGATATATAAAAGTTTTCTAATGGCACCGCATTATATATTTTGTAATTTATTTTGAAATTGTACATACTGAAAACGACTGAGATATAGTAAAGCATTGCCACAATCTGAGCTCAAAAGGTTTTAAAAAATATTGCGAACTTCAACATGTAATCGACTGCCATGCCGTACCCAAAGTCGAAAAATAAATGCTCGTCTCAGTATTTCTTAGCGCTGGCGACAATAAATCTTCAAATGCTGTAGTTTCAAAATGACAAATATTATACCATTTATTTTGGAGAAAGTAAACGATCTTGAGGGAAATCGTGCGGTGCAGAACACAGGCCTGGTTTAGCGGGAAATACTGAATCACTGATCAAGCAGCATGCAGAAGAGACGGGCCACGATGTCCAT
>JANVCH010067543.1:0-10567 GCA_025505405.1 Epizoanthus rinbou | reverse complement strand
TTCTTCGTTTGGCAGCACAATCCTAACCAAAATTGGAGTGAGTACCCCTCCCCCCAGGGGGTTAAGTGGTAATTGTTAGGTATATATACTACTTTAATTAAAGTATTGAAAATAGCTTATTATTTTTGATCTGGAATATAATACGGTCGGACTGTTTTTAGACTTGGGTGGCACACAACTGCCACTCCTAAATGCATAAAATGCCGTAATGACTGTCAGTGAGACTGAAGGGGTTAATTTTATATTATTTACTCTTTCTAGGCCTGGAGCATATGAACACAGTGTGAAACGGGACAGAAAAGTCAACTTTCATGGTTCTTTTGGTGGACCACAGTCTCTAATAAAATCTGTTAAGATTAAATGCAATGACTTTGGAGAACCAGACACAGTGAGTATTGTTATTTATCTTTGTATGTAGAGAGTAATAATTATAATAATAACAATAATAATAATAATGATGATGGTGTAAAGATGAAATTAAGAGAAGCTCCTTGAGCTACAAACTCAGAAACAAGTTTAACTTGAGGAGCATATATATATCTCTTACTATCATTTTTACACCAAGCTACATCTACAGGATTATCGTACATCTGACATGTAATTATTTTCTTTCTGTGCAGTGTCACTCATGTAAAACTCATCCTGTTGGTGATTACTACGAATATAAGAATATTCACTTGTGTAGAAAATGCTTCAAACAGCATAAGGCTGATGGAGGAAAATACAAAAAAATGTAAGTCAACTGTTGGTCATCTGTGACAAGAGCTATCAGTATATTAAACCTAAAACCTGTTTTCTGTCTGTCAGCTGTCTGCCTTTCTGACCAACAATCATGTTTGTTTGTCCATCGTGTTTATCTGCCTGTGTGTTTGTTTTGGCTGTGTTTAATTATTGACCCAGTCTTTTTATGTGTTTGTTTGATCTGACATTCTTTTTTCTCTTTGTATGTATCTTTGTCTGTCTGTTTGATTGACCTTCCTGTTTGTCTATTTATCAGTTTTTTGCCTAAGTATATATATATATAATATCCCTGTATCTGTCTATACATTAATTATTTTAGTGCTGTTTGTTTTTTTGTTAGTGTCCACCCATCCATCAGACAAGATTGCTATTTCCACACCAATGCAAATTAAATTTACAAAAAACGTTGCCTCATGCTAGTACTTACAGTTTGTTTTCCTCCATTTGTAGCTATTTGGAGAAATTTTACAAAGTAAGAGATTGTTCTAATATGCACAATCACGAGGGAACAAATGCCAAGCTCAGAGTAAGTAGAGTGCAAATATGTTTTAATTAGGTCAAATATGTTAACTTAAACCATTTTTATTTTTTTCTTGAAAGTCATGGAATATTACCGTACCCTTATTCCTGGAAAGTATATTTTAAAAACATGTTTTTTCTATTATACCTGTACAGACAGATGCTTGTAAATTTTAAAAATAATAATTTTAAAAATACTCTTTGACTGAAGACATGTAAAAAACTCCTGGAATGTCCTCGAATTTAAGACTTTTTTTAAAAAAGAAAGGGAGTATGAATCCTTGATGATGTAGAAGTTAAATAACTGGATATTAAGTACAAAATATAATATGGCTAGACATTGACTGCAAAACAATTCCTTCTTTCGTCAGAAATCAGTCGAGAACGAGATCGTTGAGCGATCGTCTTCGCCGATCGACCGCGCTCCCAAAATCGCTCAACGATTCCGTTCTCGACTGATTTCTGGCGAATGAAGGGACTGTTTTGCAGTCTATACTAGACCACACTAAGGCCTGGTTTATACAAGACAAGTTTACACAAGCACAAGCATAATAAATTTAATTAAAAAGGAAATGAGACACTGAAGACCTGTTACAAGCTTTTCCTATCTTGTTGCACGTGCAGTGTAATATAGTACATGTAGACTGTCTTATGCTTGTGCTTGTGCTTGTTCATCACTTAGTATGAACCAGGCTTAAGAACGCCACATAGCATGTCAGACTGCAAAACCCATATTGTTATTTCTTTGGCACGTTGCCTTCAAAGTTAAAGGATTTTCGTGTAAGGGAACTCAATTAAGCATAAGTGGCCCGCCTTCCTTTCACATGAAGATGCTTATTTTGGGGAACACCGTACATTAACTTGCTTCACGTCAGTAACAGTTATATTTACTTTTCCTTTCTACAGCTCAAGACTGAAAAGGACCTCAAGAAACAGCAATTTAGAGAAGCGTATATGAGTTTATATTTTTCTGATGATTGAATAGCTGTATATACAATAAAATTACTGGTGTGGACATATCACTGTAAATAGTATTAGAATATGTTATTCGTAGTAGTTTTATCCCTTTGTTAGAGAAGTCTAAAGCCCCAGCTGTATGGTGCGAACGCTAGATTTTACAACATTCAACCTGCTTTGACCTCCAACTTGCATCAGATTTCTTTGACTTGTCAGCAGACAGACCACTTTTAAAATTATTCGGTCCAGCTATCAACTCTGATCTTAAACAAAGTTTATATAGAACAAATTTCTTGCGATGTTAACCTAGCGTCCCAGATGAGCCTATAGAGGTTAGATCTATAAACTATTTAAGGATTCTTACAGGGGAATTTTATGAGTTGAAGTGGTTGAATTTAGGACTTATATAGAAGAAGAAATGTCATATACTGATATAGCAAAGTATGTGGGCTTAAGAGATGCGCCTCCCGAGAGATCAACAATTGTTAACATCTAATTTTCCCAATTAAAATTTCCTATTTAATATTAAATGTATAAATCTTAATTTACCCCTCTTCCTTAAAATCTTCACTAAAAAGTCTAACAGTATTTCATAACTTATATCAGCCCTGATATAATATACTAATATACTGCAGCCTATAAAGTGGTTCAAAATGTTGGAATTCGAAGAACGTCTCAAGAAATTAATTACTGCCGGACTAAAATCTCCGTAAACTACACATTGACGATCAATAACTCCCAGAATTCTAGCATGCTTGTGCAGGTTTCACTGACGTACAATCAACAATGGGTGATTGCGCATGTCTGCAACTTGATCCAAGTAGAAGTTCCAGCCTCTGCTGTTTTTATTTTACTGAAAACAACGGCTTAGATCATAGTAGATTTAAAACTGTATGTAATATACCTCAATAAATATTGTCTTTTCCAGATCAGTGTGTGTTGTATTTTTATTGACAAGACTTTGGCCAGTCATGCAAGCTTTGTGAACTTCGGTGAAGGCAGCTTTTGACGTGGTTGTTGACCCCTATCGAGAAAGGGGATCTTCCATAGATAAACCCGACCTGATGTTTTTATCATATGTTTTTAAAAAAAATGCTCAAAGTAGGAAAAGGTATATATATAATTTCAGTGTTTTGGAAAAAGTGTGCCTGTTTTTCTTTATTGTTAAAAATGACACCAAAATTCAAAGGAGGGTATAGAGAAACACGGCAGTGATTCGAGTATTCTCTAGGCTGAGTTGCAAATATCTCGAAATTAGTATAAATATGTTTCCAAAAAATTCTCTAAAAAGTTTCTAAATATATATATTTATCTAATTATTTCAAAATTTGTCTTAACTTCTAACTCGTTGAAACACAACAAACTAACCCGAACTGTGACATTCCGAGCATTAAATTTAAGTAATAGATTTTCCGAATTCATCCCGAAGATATCCCGGGCATTTTCCGAACAATATTTATTTTTCAAAAACAAACACTACAACGTATGCTGGAATATATAGATTTTATCTTCTCATGACAAAAAGCAACATCTCGGTCGTTTAATAGAAAGCCTCACTGGAAGATAAAATAAACCTTCGTCTCGCTATATATACTGTGTAATATATCCTCTATGTGTGGTCATTTATAGCAATGTATGGTATAGAATAAGGAGGAAGGGTTCTAGAAAGTTCTATATATAATGTTAGTGTTGCATTTGGTGGACAAAACAGTGAAACAGACAGCTAGTTAAGAACACCATATATATCGTATTTATTTTTCTATTCGTCTGTACACCTGTCTACTTTTTCCCCTTTGGGCTCCTCATTTTGCTCATTCTGCTGGGAGAAGATTGGATGGTGGGAGATCTTGTGGACAGCTTTGTCTTCTTCTCGGGTTTGGCGGAAGGAAATCTTTGGCTCTGGCTCATTGCATCTGGGTTAATCTTTCTGTTGTAGAGCTTGGCTAGCGAAATTAAAGGTGAAAGAAGATCTGAGCAATATCCAGTAATACTCTATTAGGCAGAAACAAAGCAGGCGCAGAACTTTTGGGGGGAAATCTGTTGTATCATTATCCATTATTCATTACCCACTATTCATTTTTCGGCACTAATACCTACCCATGAATTCCGGATTTGTATCAGGCAGTCCTTTCATCATGGGGTGGTAAAGCTTGATAGATTTTCCAGTGTTCTCGTCTATTTTTTCTGTAAAGGAATATTATACATATTAAGTGAAGTACCTTTGATTTTGAAAACTGAAATGTACCGTTCATCTCTGTTGACTATCGCTAGCCGTTTTGGATGAAGTATTACAGCGATTAAAGCGGCAGCTTCACGGCACTCTTGTCTCCTAAGTCCAACAAAAATGAGTTATATGCTAAAAATAATGACTAATTTGAGCGATTCGAATAAAAAACTTGTGTTTCAGAGTACCGATTATTTGGTTGGATGGTCTGTTTTAGAAGGTAATTAAAGCAGATTACAGTAATGTGTTGTTGGCCTGTATATATAATATATTGTTAAAATCGCCCTCAAACGCATAGAACCTCAACCAACCTGCACCATCAAAGGTTTTCTGTTCAAAAAGGTTGTTTTATTTTAATATTCTTTAAGGTATCTATTAAAGGAACGTAAAATGTTATTTTCAGAAAACTGAAATTTATTTAGTATAGACGTGAAAGCGCAGTGCCCCTTTAAAATGTACTTTTAGATACTATTAATGACTTACATTCGGTTTTCAGCCAAATTATATAATTCAAGGTTCGATTGTTCAAAAAGTGAATTACTGCGTTATAATTGTCTAGTGGATAAGGATAAAATATCTTAAACAGCGGAAATGGATTAATTATCAGCTTCATAGTGATTTATCATCCACTTCAGTATTTTGAAATAACACACATATTTTTCATAAAATTAATGAAATGAGCAAACCATGCAATCATTGCGAAAATATGCTTATGCAAAGATAATACCAATAATAAATCAAGGAACGTGTCTGTTTAGCTTCTATTTAATTTGAAACAAGTGCACTCTTTTAGTCTTTAATTTTAAAAGTGTATATTTAAATATTAATCGTATTTACTTAATTTGTGCATTCCCTGATCTTTGCTGTGGCTTTAAATGCTTAATTTTTCTCAACTGAAGGTGTTGCAAGAAATGCAAATTGAGTACGTGTTTGAGTCATTGTGGGATTTAATACAAAGAAACGTCTATAACTATACAATGTGATCTTTTAGATTTTATATACTTTCAGTACAAATTTATTGTCAGGTAAAATATAGGTTAAACTTCACTATTAATCATCTCATCATTTTGAAGCAGAACTATAAATACCAACTTACCAGTTACTTTGACAAGAATAAAAGTTCCTCGATTTGCCAAATACTCGCTGGCGTATTGGCCGGGTGGTTTATCTGCAATGTTTTTCAATTGAGCTCCGTTTTCGTCTGCAAGATCAATTACATCTGCAACAAAATAAAAATTACTTAAGTCTTAAATGGATCAAATTTAAGCGACTTTTCACAACATCCTGAGATTGCTAAGCAAAATTTCAAGAACAATTTTTCACTTTTTAGCACACCGGGCGCAAGTTGGCGAATTTCCACGTGAAGATTATTAGGCCCATTGTAATAAGGCGTTCAATTTGACGTTTTCGTCATCATTGTCTGCCGAAAATGGCCAATGTTGATGATATGCAAAGACAGAATTCTTAACATTTTACTCAGACCTTTACACGTATATTTCGTGCTATGTACAACTTATTGGTTCCTAAGTTTTTCTAAGATACCTAGTGTAATATCACATAATGTATCAACTGACTAGTGGTAGTGCAAGCCAAGTCATATATTCTTGTTAAATTCACTCTCACCAATGTTTCATTGCGTGTTATTTTCGTTTTTTCATAAGTGAAGCATCTGAAAGCCAAGAAGGGCAATGTTGTTTCTATATATATCAGTAATATTTGCCAAGAAGTTCTTGATTATAGACTGTTTTCGGAGCAGAGCTCCATAACACCTAACTCAAATACTGACCAACGTTCTAGAACGTTGTTCGAAATTGCCCTCACATTTACATTTACATAAGCTCACACCCCAGTTATTGTGTTTGTCTACTAATCCCGCGGAATATGCAGATTCCTTTGCGCACTCAGTCTAGAAATCTTGTTATTTAACTATAAATAAATATTAAAATAGATGTCAATCCTTCTGTTGCCTGTTTGTCGTGAGTTTTTGCTAGAAAAATGTTATTATAAAATATAAGCCGCTTATATCGCCAGCTTACCTTCGTTTTTGCATCCACAATTTGTCTTGATATACTCGCACAGAATTCGCGTTCGGCACAGTATGTTACAAAGTAAGCTGTCATTATCTTGGTGAAAACAAAATTGTAAAATGGTATTAGATATATCTATCTAATAATGCTCATTTTATTACTATGACTATATGTAGGCTCTGCTTATATCATAACAATACATTTGTCACGATGAGTTGCAATTCAGGCTGGGCCCGAAGTTCCACGAACCACTGATGCGTGCTTAGCTTTCTTACCTCCAAATCTTACAGTCATGAACATCGTGTATTGCAACTGCTCACAAACTAAAATTGAGAACAGCTGGAAATAAATGTCGTTGAGCTTTACAATTCAACAAAGAATTAAGTTTTCGCGTGGGTTGCATGGCACGCGCGCTATAGCGATTGAAGCGTCACTTCCGATGGTAAATGACGTCTCAGTTGCGTAAACGTATTAAGTATTACTGACTAATGTGAAAAACTCCATTGATCACAGCTAACAAAACTAATGAAGTACGAAAGGTGGCAAAAGTTCTTTATTACTAATTAGTGATACAGCAAGTACAGAAAACTGAAAAGAGAAAAGGAACAACTACCTAAAGGAAATCAAGGAAAATGAATAGAGGAAAGGAGGGTTAAAAGGAAGAGAAGAGAAGAGAAGAGAAGAGAAGAGAAGAGAAGAGTGAGAGAAGGAGAAATAGAAAAATAAACCACACTGATTAAATTGTCAAAATTCAGTTTTGCTGTTAATGTTCAGTGCTACTAGACGGTCAGCAAGTTCAGTTACGTTAGCATTTCCCCAAAGAGCTTTCAAAACCAATTTACAATACCGTGACAAATTTACATTACTGAAAACGGCTGACTCGACTGGATGCGGTAGGCCTCTGGGGCTGCTTCAGCCGGCTGATCGTTACGGTAAAATGATTCAAAGTATTTTATACTTCTATAAAACTATTTCCTATAGAATCGTATGGACCGGATCGAATATCGTGTCATTTTTTTAAATATATTAATTACAGGCACACCAACCTACTGAGTTACGATTTACAGGTGAATTTTGCCTAAAAATAAGGCACTGAAAATATTCCTGTTTTTAATCGCACGGCAGAAGAGGACGTATTCATAAAGTAAATGAGGCATGTCCAGATAACCAGATTATTTATCAAACTAGGATATTTTGTTTGACTGTATATTTAGAATTTGTTACGTTCAGACGTTCCTAGAAGTAGAACCCGCATGCTCATGTTTTAATCCGCAAGCCAGAAAGCGGACTCTGGAAACGCGACAAGTTCAATGGATCAGCCTTCTATATAATCTAACATACTGAATCCATACATGATCAGTGAATGTTTCAATATTTCATTTCACATCACATTTGCAGAACTTCCCGCCCCGGCCGGCTTCACGGCCGCCATTAATTCCAAGTTAGTGCCCAACCTCGCTCCGCCAGTTACCATAGCAATGTTCGTCAACATCCGGGAATCATGCAAAATCCATGGAGAAGAAGGAAACACTGAGCGAGTTTCGATGTGACAAGAAAATCATGGATTTCGTGTAGATTTGGCGTCTGTAGTAAGCCGAAAACAAAATACACAATGCCGGAGGTTATAAATTTAACGTCTTCCAGCACAGATCCTTTCAACGAGGACAAGGTATTTGGTCTGATAGGTTCTGTTGTGCATACGTTTCGGTTGCAATCAGCAATGTGTTGTGGTGTCTGCGGTTTGGAGAAACATGTAGAAATACTAAGTACCTATCGATCTGTTCTTCAACAGTTGTTTTTTTTACACAAAACAAGATAAATCAAAGTCAGTTCGATTATGTTATTGACCTCTATATACTGATGTTTTTGTACTTTTAACCTATCCTGTCAGTACCCACGATTTTGCGGTATTCCAGTCACACATGGAATCTCTGGTTTTGTCCAATAGTTCATAACTTGTGTACTAAATGTTTTGAGCTAATTATTTCAGCTGTTCGTTGGTAGCTTGGGATATGTCCATTCAATTCTTGTAAATTATAAAATAGCACATCGATTTCTCTGATATTGTTGGGAAAAGATGAAAGTGTTTGCAATCCGGAAAGCAGTTTTATTAATCCATGCCAGTAGAGGTTCATAATTTAATTTGCAGAGCTTTTTCAAAAAGAAATTGAAATATCTTGAAAAGTTTAAAATCTGAAGATTGATTTTGATGTCTTATCAGATCTTGAACTCTCATAGTTAATTGAAGTAACAATTGAGGAGAAAAACAGTGAATGGCAAAACTGAATTATGCAGAATGTCAGTGACATACCAATTAGCTATATAGGCCTACACAATTACTGGAATCTATCAGTGTTGTTAGTATAGGAAACACCACCGTTCGAGAAGAATTAACGAAAAATACCACGAGTATTTGATGAAAGTGTCAGTAATACCACGAGTGCGAAGCACGAGTGGTATCTGTCACTTTTATCAAATACAAGTGGTATTTTTCATTAATTCTTTGAGAAAAAAGGTGGTGTTTCCTGTTAACAGTACACCCACAAAAAATACAATTTGTTTGGTGATTATGAGATATTTTTTCGTCGAGCAAACAGTGCCAATTAGTGTTTTAATCGCACTAAGAATTAATTACATGGTAAACAACAAATCAAAAGCCAGTATATTTTGTGGATGTGCTATTAAAATTAAAATCTCAGTATACTGACATGTACATGTATGTATGTCATCGTATAAATTTGCTTCGCAACATTCGGATGCTATTGTTTTCCACTACTAAAAGACATGTCAGTGGTATGTATATAATTATATTAATAATCTTCTGTGGAACAGAAGGAAAAGCCCTACTCAAACAGTGTAAGCAATAATAGGAATCAAAGGCATTTCTTATTGTTTTGATGTTTCCGAGTTTTAAGTTATACATGTACATCAATCCATATACTCAAAAATGTCGATCTACACTCCATTGTCTACTCTCTTTCACTGGTCACTCAATCACAGAGTTTGAATTGAACAGATATGAACAACAATTACTCTGAACAAATAAGTTTCATTTAATACCAACTTCAGTTCTTTTGCCTGAGCTTTTATAGACCTTTGACTGGTAGTCTGTGGTAATTCACTGCAGAGATCAGCTCAACAGTGAAAGTTTGTGGTGGGATGCATGCAAGTTCAAAAATGTTCTTATGAATTTTCATTGGTTGGACTATAACAGGCATGTCAGTACTAGACAGAATGGTGTCTGACGGGCCTCCCTTCTCATTCTCATTCTCTTTGTCTCCCTCTTGCTTTTCTTCACTTATTTTACCACCAAGAAGGCCTGATCACAGGTTAGCTGTTACATATACATAGACCTTTTAACTATACAAGTTACCTGAAGGCCATGTTCCCCTGCATCATACTTGTTGTCCCCATCCAATGTCTCAACAGCAATGTACTCTTTGAACGACTCGTAAACTGTAACAGAGAGTGGCAATGTGCATTCATTTGGCAATGCTGATGGACATGAACTCACGAAAACCATGGAGTTTGCATTTCCCATGTAAGCTCTCTCCATAATTATTATTTGACTTTCCAATTTGACCAGCCCATTTATGTGCATTTTATTTACAGTGGGAGATCAGTTGACAAAATGTTGGAATATGCCACTGGATGTGCACATTTACAAGTACATAGATACACACTTGTCAAAAGACTGTCTTAGAATAATGTACGTTATTGTATGGTCTCTCACTTCTTCGATATTTTCTCAGTCTCTACTTACTATTTAATAGTATACAATTCATTTTATAAAGGAACCTTACAATGTTTGACTGTACAACCAGAACTGGTCAAATGCATTGATCAGAAGACAGAAATGTTGGCAAAAAATTGAGGGGGGAGGGAGGAAAAGGGGGGGTGTGCAATGCTATCAAAACTGTTCTGCAGGTACCAATCAGACAATAAATATATACTTTGCTTCATCATTACATGGGATTGAATAATTTTAAAAATTGTTTTATTATGAATCATCTTAATTACAGTATATATATCTGACTGGAGTTTTCAAAAGGTTACTCTAGAGAATGGCGAAAACCTGCCTCATTTTCGCTATATTAGA